>OAMR01000256.1:23132-33874 GCA_900205405.1 Echinochloa crus-galli
GCGGCCTAGGGCACCCCCACGAGGGCATCCAATCATCGCAACTCACCCTGTAAACCATACGCTCGACCCGGCTTCCTGAAGCTCGGCCGAGTACCAGCACTGCAATCGACGCCACCGACACAGGACGTAGGGTATTATACCTCCGGGTAGCCCGAACCTGTCTAAATCAGTGCCTCCTGTGTACCATCAAGTCACTAGTTCATCAATTGCCCCGCCTACAAATCAACCACTCGGGTCCCCCCAGGTGGATTGCCGGCCCTAAGGTCCGACAGCGGCGGGGGCGGAGGTCGTGCGGCGCGCGAGGAAGAAGACGGCGGAGGCGGGGGCGGCGGGGTCGGCGCAGCTGGGGCGGTCGGCGGGCGGGAGGCACGGCGGCGGGAGCCGCCGGCCTGGGCGGCGGCGGACGGCTGGAGGAGGAAGAAGGTGGGGAGGAAGAAGGAGATGAAGATGATGGGTCATTGTTGGGCCTAAGCTAACTTGCTTAAAAAGTGAATGGAAACTATTTAGGGACCCCGCATCACACGCCCAACCTAACGGCGTCGGTGACCCGGCGCGCCGCCGCGCATCGCGCAGCTGAGCTCCCGACGGATCCGTCCAGGAGTCCAGCGCTCTTCCGGCTACCTGATGACTGTGCTGCAGATGCTTGCGACGCCGGCGCGAGGGCGAGCAGCAAATGGTACCGTCTCCTGTTATCATTGTGTGCATCATGTGCTCGATGCTTTGCCTGACCGCGAGAAGCTTCTGCGCTTTCTGTTGCTCTGCTTGTTGTAGTTAGACACTGAGAAGACACCCTGCTGAACGCCTTCGTAAATACTAGAGCTATAATGAAAGACTGGCTGATTTGAGTAATTGAGAAGTGAGCATACAATTGGCTGAATGTTTAGACAGACGCTGTGCCGAGTGCAAATTCAAGTATAGTGTAGTGCTATCATTTGTGTATTAGAAGTGCTCCTGAAACGAAAAGCATGTTCAGGATCAAAATAGCCGTACGGAATTTTTCCACTCCTTGCCATAACAGAGTACCACTACAGTTCACAGGAGCAAATGCCAATCTAGTCTCAATTATAACGGGGGTAGGCACGTTGACAGTCATAGGGACTTGCATTCTTCCAGGTTGATCTGGTCATTCACTCCTTGCCATCAGAACCCAAGGTTTATATCCTTCACATGCCAGCAGCCAGCCTTTGCCGGGTTAAATTAGCGGAAATGTGTGCAAATGTACATGACAGCAGCATCTTTACACGGCTGGCTTTCCCCAGTTCTAAAACTAGTTAAACATAGATTATCTAGCTAACAGGTACGGCTTCCCGTCCTCTTCCACAGAGAACGCAAAAATGGAGGCTGCTCAGGGCAATGAGATTGGATCACACAAAAGACCAGTTGACGAAGCAGAAGGCGAGGCAATGCACATTGCTGTCCTCACCGAGAACTTTCCACGCGACGGCTTGCTCGTAGGAGACATGGCGGCCCATTCCAGACAAGCACACCCCAGCCGGCAGATAGGCATAACCCTGAATAGAAATGAATAGAAAGTTCAAGGATCAATTGCAAAACCATGACAAGCATCCTTTAAAAATGGACACACCATAAACAGGCGATTAACTGTTGATGGAAACAGGTAAGTGTGAACAGCAGCCATGTTTGAAATGGATAGTTCCAGGTTTTATTCAGCACATGTGGATGCAACAAGGCTAGCAGCTTTTCTTCTACAGTGAAACATAAGAGCTACCCACCCCCCTTCTAAGCTTGAAAAAAAAATAAGACTAGCAGCTTTTTTCTACAATGAATCAAAAGAACTACCTGCCCCTTCTAAGGATGGAGAAAAAACAAGGCTACCAACTAGGCACGGCGAGTTTTGAGTTTTTTCAAGCATGAAAATTTGTATATGTTGCATAAAAAAAACCGCACAACTCACATGAGAGTTATACATGTTGCATGCCAGTCACCATGTCATACTAAAACTATATGATGGTTGCCTAAAAAAAGGTGAAATTCGCATTACATGGTTGGAATCAGGAACCTTACCTGTTCCATCAGTTTAGGGATCTCCGCATGTAATGCCTTTCTGCCAGCTTCATCGAAGATCTTGTCCAGTGTGAGATCTTGTAGGGCAATTAGAGTTGTTTCTAACATGTCAATTCCCATCTGGTTGCCGAAAGTAAACACAGGTTTTTCCTGTGAACAAGGCAGACATGTGAGCTGCGCACAGTTGTGTTTATTTTAGCTTCTACAGGAAACTAAGCAACACCCTAGCCGTATCTTGTCCAAAATAATCACACTGCGGTTACATCCCAAAATAAGATCAACCATTTTCTATAAATGTAAGTACGATGAAACAAATAATTACCTTGAAAGAGCAGCACAAGACAGCATCCTGATGATCCCAGAACATTCTCAATAATGATTCCCCAGCTTCATCTGAGTGGCTGACCAAATCCACCCCCAAATGGTACCTGCAAGCATAATGAGTTTTTATTAGCCTCATGCAAGTTTATCTTATTCTTCGGTATCCATTTCTTTTTTGACAGACGCTTGGTCCTTGTACAACATTGCATTAGTCCCCTCACAACAATCTTTTTTTTTCAGATACGGACAGAGCAAAAATAGACAAATGCACTTACTGGTAGCTTTGGCAAATCCAGCGAACAAGTGTTGCAGCTTCAGGGAAGCCAGAAATTATCTTCTGCCCAGTGCTAAAGCCAGACTGCGAAGGAGAAATGGCCATCGACACTCTCTGCACAGCAGAGACAATGCTTCGAACATACTGACGGGCCATAGCTGCAACGCTATCTTGAAGATGTATTTCGTAGGGAAACTGAAAGGCAATTGTCAGCACAGATCGTAGGTTGCAATCATCCTGGGATCCATCACCTGAGGCCTGTTGTGTAGTTGTACCAACTTCAAGGCTAGAGGTCAAATCTAACGTTCTTCCAGAGGCCGGTACACCAGCCTGTGTAAGATAATATTGGTTAAAAGCTAGACATGTGAAAACAAGCGACGATTAAACTAACATTGTGAGGGGAAATATATTGGATTAAATGCAAAAAAATATACATGTAAACATACATATTCATGGTGACGACTAAAGGCAAAGCACCACATCAGTACATCACACGCATAGTGATGCAAGTGAGAGAGGCAAAGGAAATGGAACACCATGAACTTTATCTCAAACAAAAAGAAAATCAAAAGAAACACTCAACTGTTTTCGTGTCCAATGGTATAACACGAAAGCCTGAAGATATCAAGGGAGCATCATCAGGGAAAAGCTCATCGATTGGTGCAAACACAAGCTGGAAGCAGGATCCCATCGATTTCTCATCAATTCCAGTGCAAAGCTGAAAATTCATTCCAATCAGAGATCTGTTAGAAGCCATTTCCAAGAGGGTCCAATAATACTATAATTATGCATAAGAGAGAAATCTAAACAAACACGGTAAAGTTCCATATTTATCGAATGATCTTGTTAACACTAATCTGCAGCAACAAGACTGCACCTGGAAACACGCCGAAGCAGATGATTATTACCTGAAGCAGATGGATATCTCTTGATAAAAGACCATCATCATTTGTAAGAGCCTGCCCTTCAAGACGAACAATTTCTAAGATCTGCATGTTGAGGAAAGGCCACAATCTTATTACACATAGAAAAATATAACACAGTAGATACATAAATTTGTCTTTCATAACTGCAATTACATATTATTTCATCCAAATGCGTCTACAAAATCACACAAAAGCTAGATTACCAAAATGATAACACCATGCCATGGAAAACTGAGCAAAGATCTCTTTGTCAGAAGAAAAATCCACATACACAAAAACAAAAGGGAGAAGGAAAATGTACAGGATAATCTACAGCTATAAGAAACGAAGAAAATCTGAGATATTTCCAACAGTGAGTAAACTGCAATTGGTAACAACACTTAACAAGTCTTAAACTTTTTTTCCACAGAGGAAGTACGGAACTGAACATACCTCCTCATTCTCCACCGTGTGAGCAAGTGGCATGATTATCTGACTCCCAGAAAATCTCATAGGCCGCAACCCAGGAAGCGAACAAGGGCTTGTTTTCAGAGCTGAAGCTGAATATGCATCGAAGTTATAATCTGCCCATTCAGACCGATGTTCCCTCAGGAATCTAACAAGTACTGCCGGTGGAACACTCTGGAACACCAAGCAAGAGCAGAATGTAAGAACTCGAGCATTCATATATTTGATAAACCAACAAGTTAATCAGATGAGCAGACAATTCCACCAAGTTGGGTATTAATTCTCAAGCGCTTGCGATTTCCATTAAAGGACAGCAAAATTAAGCCTACATGAATTACTAGTACAATAATACCATAATATAGAGCCAGGCACATTACACTCTCAAGTCATAACCAAATGAAATATACAAATCTATAACAGTGCATCATTAAACACGGAAGTTTTCTTGTCATATTAAGGAGTTATTCAATTGACCTGTTCTCTTGATACTTTTAGGCCCTGAACTTTAAATGGACTATTATGTTGTAGCAACAGGCAACCAATTATGAAATTTATATATATGAAACTATTGCACCCTCACCTGCAATAACATGGATGCTTTAGCGCATATGACACCTCCTGGAGCTCCAAAAGCATTTGCAGGATTGCTACTGTTCCTAATCTTCTTTGAGTTGCAAGCAATGATAACATCTTCTATGCCATCTCCAGCCATGACAGACCAACCATCATCATTGAAACCACTTATAGCATCGTTAAAGCCTCTAAAAGAACATAACATTCATGTTATAAATAAACAGTAAGATCCTTCCCAAAGAAAAGCGCTGAAAGTAGCAAGAGTAATAACATTATCAAAGACTCACCTACTAAGCCTCTGACTAAATGTTCGTAGGACAGCTGGTTGCCTCCCCAACGCATATACAACCTCTCCACTTGTTTCTTGAGCAATTTGTCTGATGTGTCGTAGTGCCTTGACAACATAACAGACAGTGTAAGATGCAAAAATTACAGATAATACATCACTCCAAATATGAAATACATCCAAGGGAAACGGATGAACCAAAGAAAACTGTTTTCTCAATGAGAGTAAGTAGCTCAGAGATGAATGAATAATGAATTGAACTTCACATTCGTGAATTCCATGAACCATCTTATCTAGAAAGCTAAAACCAACAAGAACCATGAAATAAGTGCACCATCATATGTGAACTCTTTTCACATGTTGCATGACCATGCCTACAACAGAGATTCAACATGATTTCGTAGGCCCTAAGTGGAACCTGCACAAATTTGTACATACTGAACTCCACACATGATTTATGAGAAAGGTGGGCATTTATAGACATGCTACAAATTATATTATGAAATGTCAAATATCAAGCTTGAAAGTTTTCAAGAACTCACTGCAGTTGTCATCTTCTGAGCAACTACCCTAGACGACTCATAGAGGGGACGAAGAACTTCAGGAACACTCCAAGCCTGTAGGTAGGATCACACTGAATGAGAAACTAGATGAAGCACATTCAACATCAGTGTAGCAAGCATGTCGAATTTGGAGATCATACATCAAGGTCCAGATGGTCCACTATACGCACAATCGAGCCCCCACCCTCACATTGGCGGACTAAATAGCCACTGGGAAGCATCTCAGCTCTTACAAATTGTTGTGCCGTAGCAGTGCTTTGACCACCACCTGAACCACTCAAAGATCTCTCACAGACCTGAAAGATACAGGAATGTAAACAAAGGAAACAATAATTCCCTTGGGTAATTTGCCATCTTATCAAGTTAAATAAAGAAAAAAAAAGGTGCATTTCTATACGCACCACAAGGCTGCCATCCTCCAAAGTGGTTGTGTATCTCAATGTCCAAAAATCTCGTGCAGGAACTAGAGTAGTAGGAGCATACATCTGAAGGTACAACCAAGAACTATATTTAAGAGCCTGTTATTCTTCAACAAATGGTATGGACGCCAGCAAATTGCTAACCTGCATGTAAACAAGCTCGATGGTCCCACCATTTCCAGCTGGTAACATTGTAAAGACTTCAAGACTCCGACAATCACGAAACCAAGATGGGCGATCTTTCAAGATCTCAACAATCTATGAATCACAACACCATAAGAAACTTCCAGAGAATTTACTTAGGGTAACAGTATGTTCCAAAATTTTCAGAAAAAAAGTTCAAAGTTTTGGAACATGTCACAGAAGATTGAAAGGATCAGCGCTCAACATGACAAGGTAGTTTTAAACAGAAGAAGATTGGATGTGAAGCACCTAAGCTACCAGTTTAAAGAAAAGTAACAGATCAAACAATACAAACACAATCTTAGCCCACTGTGTTTGCTTAATTTGAGGTTATTCACATATAATACCTCACTTTCTACTATTTCCCGTTATACGAGAAAACAGCTTCAATATCCCATAGAAACCAACAACAGATAAAACAGTTTCAATGTGTATCCCATGGAAAACAACAACAGAAATCATTCAAGTAAGATTAAGTTCTGAAAAAAGTGCTTGATCATAAGCTACCTTTGTTGGTTCGAGGTTCACAAGACCACAGGCACGGGCAGCAACACCACGGCAACCATGTGAAACGGTCACAATACCAAAAGATTCCGGACCAGGCTAATCACAGAAAGAGATCGATATAAGCATGTTTCAATCAACTTAATTTTCATGTCTGGGTATGGGAGCACAAAAGTTATCAAGCTACCTTCATCCCAGGCATCTGGACCCAATCAATAGCAGTCCCTGTAGCCTTTGAGAGGAACTCTGTCAAGGTCTCCTCCGCAATCGAAAGGAGACTGACCCAAAAGGCGGAAAAAGATTAGCGTAGACAGTAATTTAATAAAAAGAAGAGTGAAACCAGTTTTGCATCAAACTAGACCGACTTAGGCCTTGTTTAGTTCCCAAATTTGGGAGTGCAAATTTGGGACTATGATGTCTCTTCGTAATCATTGCGCCACTGTAGCATTTTGTTTGTATGTGCGAAAAATTATCCAAAAATTAATTAATTAGGCTCAAAATGTTCGTCTCGCAGAGTACAACAAAACCGTACAATTAGTTTTTAATTTTATCTACATTTAGTACTCCATGCATGTTATGACATTTTGATGTGATGGGGAATCTTCTTTTTGCATAGTGAATTTGGGAGTAACTTTTTGAATGTAAACAAGGCCTTACCCTGATGGGTTACTTGCATCCCTTAGGTTAGCAGGAGTGGCCACATTTGATTCACAGCTGGCATCATTTGCTAAGGAAGGCTGCAGCAGTACATAACTTATCAGAGGAAAACAAGAGCCAAGATGGACATCCAGAATGTATGAACTTCAACAAACAACAAATGTTATAATATAGCTTGTCATCAACAAAACCTAGACTTACATTCTGCAGCTGCTGCTTCATGTACGCGTTCTCGTGAACCAGCTGGGAGACCTGCTTCTGCAGACGCTCATTCTCCTCCATGAGAAGCTTGTTCATCGCGGTCAACTTTCTGTTCACGGCCTGGAGTCTCGAAGACTCCTTCCGCTGCTTATCACGGCACCTAACAGCATGAACAATGGACGAAAGAATTCAACTAGAGCGGACAAAAAACAAATCAGCATCCAACATTCATACAAAACTGGCAAAATCACGAGTGCAGAATATGTTTTGGCCATATGCTCAGAATAGGACTGAAGAGACTTTCAAGTTTGCACATCTCCATTTGGGGTAAGAATTCGTTTCTCGCTAATTTCTACAGCCATCATTACACTTCATGTTGGACCTATCACAGCATTATGCTAGGAACAACAGCATTCAACTCCTAGAAATAGTTTTCAGCACGATTCATGACTGACAGAAAAGCTCGGGGACGGTGGGAGCTCACCTCCGGTTCTGAAACCAGACCTTAATCTGCTTGGGCTCGATGTTCGAGAGGATGGGGTTTTCGCGCAGCAGCTGCTGCCTGCGCGCGGAGCTGGGCTTGGGGCACTCGGCGTACACCCGCTCCAGCGCCTCCACCTGCTCCGGCGTGTACCGCACGTACTTGCCCGTGTCCATCCCGCCCTTGTCGTAACCGCCGCCGCCGTCGCTGCTCCCGCTCCGCATGGCCACCGCCGCCGCCATGGTCGCCCGGGCACTTACCCCGACCGAAAGCAGAAGCTCCAACACGCAGGCGTCCTCTGTCTCCGCACTCCGACCACCGCTTCCCTTTTAGCCCCTCCTGGCGTCCTTGCGCGCGCTCAGTTCCTCCTCGCAGCGATCAAAACCTGCGAGATTTCAACCAAAAGATACGGTGTCAGAAAAGAAACGAACTGCAAAAATAAACTGTCGGGCGATTAACAACCCTCCCTCCCGATTAGACAAAGAAGCGTAGAAAAGCACGCAAAGGGGTCAGCTTTTGGCTTGAAACCGAGGAGGGAAAAGGGCGGCCGCTGCAGAAGCGGAGCACGCAAATGCGGGCCACGATTAGCCGCGGGGGAAATCGGGGAACGACGCCTGAACCCACATGATTCCGCAACGAAAGACGAGAGGATACAGGCCACAGAAATCCACCGCGGGAGATAAGGCGGCTCGAATCCATTCCCACCCCCGGTTTTTCCCACGTAAAAAGCGGGTAAAAGCTCGGCCAAAAGATCACTTCGCAGGCTCGCAAGAAATCCGAAGAAACAACAGCGACAACACGCAATGGCTGACCGCAGAGGTACGTGGAACGGGGCTCTGAGGAGTGAAGCGGCCGTCACCTGTTTCCAGCTCTCTCCGCGTGCGCGGGCTTGCCGCCGAGAGGAGTACGGGCACCGTCGCCGGCTCCCTCACAGCCTACCCCCGCGCGAGCCGCCCCTCGCGGCGGCGCACGGAGACCCGGCCATCACCCGCCCGGAAGGTGCCCACCCAGCGCCGCCCACCAGAACCGGCACAGTACTCGCTGGCTCACCGGGCTCCCGGATCCTGTCGAAGCAGAACGAGACGAGAAGCCCAGCGCGGCACGGGCCGGAGGGAGGGAGAGAGAGAGGAGGGCAGGGTCCGAGAGCGGCAAAAGGCGACAGCTTTAAAGACGAGCGAGCGAGAGGAAGAGAGAGAGAGAGAGAGAGAGAGAGAGTGGCAGTGCGGCAGCTAGCTAGCTAGCACGTCTACTGTGAGGGGCACGAGAAGAACCGAAGAAGAGGTGGAGAAAGCTGAGGAGAGAGAGAGAGGGAGGAAGACGGGGAGGGAGAAGGCACGACAATGGGTGGACTCGGTGCACGTGGTCCACGGAGCGTTGAGGGTGGGGCCCGAGCACAGTAGTAGCGAGCGCAGAGCGGGTCACTGTTGCGCTGAAAAGACGTCATTATTTTGTCCGTGACATTGATCTGTGGCGTGACCCTGGCGGGCCTGCTTCGTTTGACGACGGCTGTGTTTAGGCCTTGTTTATATGTTGAATTTGGGAGTGTGAATTTGGAGTATGATGTCATTTTGTAATCATTGCACCACTGTAGTATTTCGTTTGTATGTGCGAAAAATTATCTAAAAATTGATTAATTAGGCTTAAAATGTTCGTCTCGCACAAAACTTTGTAATTAGTTTTTGATTTCATCTACATTTAGTACTCCATACATGTTATGACATTTTGATGTGACGGGGAATCTTCTTTTTCATAGTGAATTTGAGAGTTCCTTTTTAACTAAACATGGCCTTAGTTCTCCGAATTTCCAAAAATTCTCTCCAAACTTCACTATTCACCTATCACATCAAATCTCCCAAACTTCCCAAAAAAATTCTCTCCAAACTTCACTATTCACCTATCACATCAAATCACATCAAATCTCTCTCCTCATGCATGGAGCATTAAACATAGGTAAATAAAAAAACTAATTACATAGTTTTGATGTACACGATAAGACGAATCTTTTGAGCCTAGTTAGGTCATGGTAGGACAATGTTTACCACAAATAAACGAAAAATGCTACAGTGCGCTACAGTGTTCGATGTGACTTTTTCCCCAAATTTTCCCATACACTTTTTGGAACTGAACACAGCCGACGACGAAATTACTGTTACTCCATAATAAACGGTTTTTCTCTTAAAAAATTAATAAACGGTTTTATTTCTGCGAGAAAAACTGCAATTTTGAAGAGATTAGACTGTCCGACTAGATGAAAATCTCAACATCAGGCTTTAGGTACATTTCGGGTGGTTTCTTTCTTGCGAGTCACCTAAGTTTCATAACAATAGCATTGAGATGGGTTTCTCAAGGATTTTGAAGCGCGGATTGGAGTCTGATAAGCATCTCTAAGAAAAAAGTAATTATGTAGTTAAAAATTATTCTCTTTGACTATGTAGTATAAACTCTTAAAAATAGTTAAGATGAGAAAATTAAACTATTTTCTTTACATTTTGGGCCTCTTAGTTCATTGAATCATTATAGAGAATCATTCAATAGGAATAGTAGAAAATTATAGAGAATCATTTCTATCTGAAAAAACTATTTGCCAGAGTTGATATATAACTATGCTAAACAGTGCCTATAATTTCAGTCGGCTTAGGCTGACTTCAACAACGGTGTGCAAATGTAGAAGGCAAAACGAGCTTTGCCTCGCGTCTACATTACTTCTCCTTCGCTCCTCATTCCACCGTCTCCAACAAGACGAGGTAAAATGCATATGCATCCCCTCCCCTACCCTGCTGCCCCTCCCGTCCCTCTCTCCTCCCGCCGCAGCCGCCGCGGCCCCTCTCCTCCCGCCGCCGGCGCCACCCCCTCCGTCTCCGGCCCGCTCCGTCTCGTAGTAC
>OAMR01000256.1:35572-70780 GCA_900205405.1 Echinochloa crus-galli
GCGGGCGACGCTCTCCTTCTCCCCGCGCGCGGCCGGCCCCTTCGACGACGCGGAGGTCAGTCAATGGGAGCAACGGAGCAGGGTGGCGTGCCGGCCGCCGGAGCTCCCCTCTCCTTTCCTCTTCTCTGCTCCCCTTCTCGCCTTCCCTGCTCTTTCCAGCGGCGGATGCCTTCGAGGAGAGAGGCGATGCAATTTTACATCTCCTCTCTCCTACGAAGGAAGTTTCCCTTCTCATTTGCCTCGTCTGTTGGAGGCGTTTTTCGACGCGCACAGTACTCAGCGGGAGGCAAAAATGCATTTGCCTCCCGCTTTTGAAGTCAGCCTTACACACATGGTAGGCAATGGGAATAGATGTAAAGCAGGGATGGATACTTTGCATTGGTGAATTCTCTTCAACGGACCCCGAGTTTTCTGGTGAACTTATTCTTTTGGCGCACTAGCATAATCGCTCTTTCATCAAACCGGTAAAATCAGGTACTGCGCCAAAAATACTGATGCCTTTATTTAAAAAAAAGAATACTACAATAGATCCAACGGAGTACAAAGACACAAGCAAGAGTTGGTACTGACGTATTATCGTCCAAAATGGTCGACTCTCTAAAATCAAATTCACCATAAAAATCGATGAAGCTCAATGATGACGGAAAACACAAGGGGGTGTTTAGTTCCCTGAAAAAGGTAAAAAAAAAGAGGGGTGAAAATGTCACATCGGGCATTGTAGCATAATATATCATTTTTTCGTTTGTTTGTGGTAATCGTTGTCCTACAATGACCTAACTAAGCTCAAAATATTCGTCTCGTCGTGTATATCAAAACTATGTATTTAGTTTTTTTATTTATCCACGTTTAGTGTTCCATGTACGAGAAGAAAGTTTTGATGTGATTTGACGTGATAGGTGTACAGTGAAGTTTGGAGAATGAATTTTTCACCTCCGACGGAACTGAACACCGCCAAGAGTTCGTTCGATACGTGGAGCAAAGTTCCGCCCAACCAATAAAAAAGGACCGGGGCTGCCCGGATGCTGGCCAGCCTTGTGTCGCCTCCATCAGCGCACTGCTTAATTGTCGAGCAGTACGCGGCCCCGTACGACGGCTGCCTAATTGTCGAGCCGCTTGCTTAACCCCCGCTCGCAGCCGAATTAAGCAAAGCGCCGCGGTTTAAAGCCAAGCCAACCGGAGTACCGGAGCCCCGACCCCGCCCGAACGCAAGCAACCTCTCGCGGACGGATCTAGAAGGAGCGGGGCCCCTGGCGCAGGCGCATACGCCTGGCACATGTGCGATGTGTGGTGTGGTGTGTGCGTGGTGGCTCCGGCCCCTCTCGCCCTCTCGGCCACGCGGGGCCCCGCGGGGCCTCCACCGTCCCCCCGGGGAAAAGGACGCGACTGCCGAGGCGGCGGGCGCGCGGGTGGGGCTGGGCTGGGCCGACGCCCACCGCGCCCTGCTGCGCGGTGGTTGCTCGTAGTGCTAGCGAGCCCGTGCGCCGAACGCTTCGACGCCGCGACGGGCGGGGACTCGGGGGAGGCGAGGGCAGGCCGTAGATTTTTCACGACGGCTACTGGACTCTGTCCGTGCGGTGCGGAGAGCACGGGAGTTATGGCGCGTGGCGTGGCGGGCGGGCACGTAACGTAAGCGCGCGCGCGCGCGGCCTGACAGGGCGGGCACGCGCGTGAGCTAGCTCTGCTGCCCTCTGTGCCCCCGTAGGCCAGGCGGCCAGCGGGGCTAGTGGGATGGCCTGCAGCCTACAGCTCTGGCCGCTGGTGTGCCTAGCCATTGGGTGGTCAAAGTCACCTCCACCGCAAGTACGCCCTCTCCCTGTGCCCAAGCCCACATCCTACGCTACATTGTCCGTAGTTCACCGCCAGTGTGCCCGTGCTCGACGGACGGTAGACGCGCGCCGCGCCATTCGACGAACCACGGAGCCACAGCCAGGCGTTTTGAGCTGAGGGAGCGCTGCCGGTGCTGGTTTTAAAGGAAGATCAGGGCTACTGTGCGTATCCACGGTTAATAAAGGAAGATCAGGAATAGCCAATGCCAATGGGTCGGATCTTGGCGCGCGCATGCATGGTCCATGGATGGATGGATGGCGAGGCTGCGACAGCGCACCGCGCGCCGGGTAAACGACTGTTCTATCCAGGCAGCTTGACGCGACGCCACGCCATGACTACTGCGCCGCGGCCTCTGGGCCCGGGCCAGCGCGGAGGCATGCGTCCGTCGCCCGTCGCGGAGTCCCACTCACTCGGAAGCAGATCCTCTGCATTACTCGCGGAGTCCCACTCACTCGGAAGCAAATCCTCTGCATTACTGCACTAATGCAATGCAGAGGAACTCGCAGTCACTGGCGCGTGGGCCAGGATACCGGTGGGGCAACATCAGTAGATGAGTCCTCCTGCAGTACGAGTACTGTAGAGAAGACTCACCCCACTCCGACTGTTTGGATTCAGTTTCTCAAAAACCACCTTTTGAAAAAAGCGCAAAAACCACTTTAGAAATTAGGAGTACTGTACAACCACGAACTAAAGTATGTTTCTAGTATGTTGCTTTGTTATTATAAGTTCTACCTTCTGGCTTATATAAGTAAAAAACAACAACTGAGAAGCATTTTTGTTTCAATCTCTTGGATTTTTGGTTTCTATCTCTACGGACCATCTGCATTCGTTAGGGTTTCTTTTTACTTCTTAAAAACCATATAAAAAGGGTCATTAAAAATTTTCATCAGCTAAGCGATGAATTTCAGACTTTTTTATTCTTAGTGAGGAGGAATTCAGCCAACTTTCGGGGAAACTTTAGCTAGTTTTTTTTAGAAATAAATGCAATCGTTATCTCAATTTCTGGATCTATTTGGCTATATTGACCGATTCCCCCTTTGTAAATAACATATCTCAATTTCTGGATCTATTTGGCTATATTGACCGATTCCCCCTTTTTTTAAAGGAAATATTTATTAATATTCCAGCCTCTGTATCAATTGATACATATAGCTGTCCAAAGTCTCAAACCAAATCACCACGACCATAACCGGGTTTCTCAAACCAAAAAAGCAACAACCTAGGCAACGAGGACCCAACAAACGAATCCTCACTACATTAAAAGCCTGAAAGTCTATTATTATTAAACCAGCCATTGGACATAAAGAGCTCCATCATTAGTGATTCAAGGACACGGCAGACCGAGTTGATACGTGGTCGGTCTTCCTCTTTTTGCAGCAGCCCCCAGAACCGGACCCAATGAGTTCCTCGGAATAGTACCTGCATAAGAAAGAAGACTTTTGAATTGTTAAACACAATATCATTCCGGCTTATCCAAATGGCCCAACAGAAAGCAGCCGCCCCTGATAGAGATTGAAACTTTGTTTTCTTGTCTACCTCAATTAGCCATCCATCAAACGTATGTACAATATTTGACGGCCACGGTAAATTAAAAGAAACTTCTATCGCTCTCCAAATAAGCTTGGCACTATAACAGTCGAAGAAAAGGTGTTGTATAGTCTCTTCATGATTACAGAAACTACACTTAGTACTACCCTTCCAACGCCTTTTTGCCAGGTTATCTTTGGTCAGGGTGACTCCTTTGATAATATACCACATAAAGACTTTGATTTTAAGCGGCAGTTTAAGCTTCCAGATTATATGATTATGGAGGGGTACATTGTTACTAGCCAAAGATCTATACATAGATCTGACTGTGAACGACCCATGTTTAGTGTGAAGCCATTTAAAGTGATCTCTCGTATTAGATAGGTTTATGTGCATGACTTTAGCAACTATAGTATACCAAGCTATCAAGTTTTCACCCATCAACGACCTTCTAAACGAGACATTCAACGGTGTAGAGCTTAAAACAGAGTACACCGTATCACTTTTTCTCCTGACTATATGATACAGATCGGGGTATATATGCTTAAGAGCTACATTTCCTAGCCAAACATCCTCCCAGAATCTTACTGAGAACCATCCCCTAGATTGAACGTACCCATGCTCAAAAACTCAGGTTTGACCTTCATCAGGCCTGACCAAAAGTGTGAGTCCCCCGGTACATGCTCAACTTGGGTTATTGTTTTATTTCTCAGATATTTTTTTTCTAAGGAGTTGTTGCCAAACCCCATCCTCATTAATAAGCTTAAAAAGCCACTTACTCAAGAGACATCTATTCTGTAAATCTAAATTAAGAATACCAAGTCCACCCTGGTCCTTTGGTGTGCTCAGAATACTCCATTTTGTAAGTCTATATTTGCGTTTATGCTCATCACTTTGCCAGAAATATCTGGATCTATAGTAATCCAATTTCTTCATGATCTCTCTTGGTACCTCAAAGAACGATAACATAAACATAGATAGATTACTAAGAACAGAGTTAATTAACACCAACCGACCCCCAACTGACAACATCTTTCCTTTCCAACAGCTAAGTTTCTTTTGAAACCTTTCCTCCGCCTCCTTCCAATCTACATTACGAAGTTTACGATGATGCATGGGGATTCCTAAGTATCTAAAAGGATATGAACCACTCCCACATCCGAAAATTTGAGTGAGTTCTCCTTCCTTTTCTTTTGCATCCCCATAACAAAACATCTCGCTTTTGTGGAAATTAATTTTTAGGCCCGAGAGTTGTTCAAAGGTACAGAGGAGAAGTTTCAAATTCTTAGCTTGTTCTACATTATCCTCCAGGAACAAAATCGTATCGTCCGCATATTGGAGAATAGACAAGCCACCATCAACTAAGTTAGGAACCACCCCAGAAATTTGTCCTGCCTCCTGAGCCCTTTCAATCAAAATTGCAAGCATATCCACCACAATATTGAACAAAATAGGCGAGAGCGGATCTCCCTGTCTAACCCCCTTCTTAGTTTGAAAAAAGTGACCTAAGTTTGTAAATAACATATCGGGTACTTCTGAGAATATGATATCATGCTCATGCATCTGAGAATAGATTAGAAGAAAGATTGCACAAGATCCCTCCCATGGTTAATTGCCTGCAATAGCACGTAGATGACATTGTAGCAAATTATATTTTGTGAAATTGAGACATTTTAGGACCTCAGGATACATAATTGCTACTATAGATGCTTCTCCTCCTTTTTTCCGATGGAATTAAGATTTGGGTTTTCCATTTTAGTTATAAGTGTTCTGGTGCTGGTTGCAGATTTAGGGGAAGTATTGAGGAATAGTGCTGCATGTTTTTTTAGGAATCACTAGAAATTTGTCATAGCATTGTCACAACACGAGAAAGTGATACCCTAATTACGTCTCTTTTCTTTGGACTCCACTCAGAAGTCAGAACACATGTTGCTGATGTCCTAATAGCATCGCCGTCGGACCGGAGCCATATGGATTGCAACTCACAATGAATAGAGCGGTAGGTTTAGAGATAGCATTAAGGATGGTGCTCCATATTATCTACTCACAATGAATAGAGCGGAGTATGGATCACTTGAAAAGCTAACGTCACCTGTCACAGTATGAGATCTTCTCTCTTTCTCTTTGGGCCGGAGCACATGTTTGCGGACGTCCTAATGGTACGGTGTCGCCGTGGAAGTCGGAGTTTTGGGTCACAAAATCACAATCAAGAGAGCGTTGGATTGGATATGCCCGAGGTAGTTGACTCATCGAAGACGTAGCATGACAGCTCTACGACATAGACGGAGGAGGTACGACGACCGTACGACGGAGGTGTCATGAGATGAAGGCGCGTCGGACGTCGGTGGCGGTAAGGAAAATCGGGTTAAATTTGGCTAGCCGAGGAAACAGTACGTGTATACGCTGCTAGGTACACGGGCCAAATGTTGACCAACAGGATGCATAGTACGTGGACGAGCTGTGGCCGTTCGTTCGCGACAGGAACACCGATCGTGCAGTGCATCGCCGCAGCCAGACAGCCAGCAGTATCGGTCAATTTATTAGCGATCGAGCAGGGTGCATGCATGCTGTATCGCCGTGGCCGTCCACATGCAGTGTCCCCAGGGCGTCCACACCCGGGGCTCGATCACGATCAGCCGCCGGTTACGGGTCACGTCGTCGTACGGCGTCGCCGCCGCGCGCTGCCGTGTCGCGCCACCGTGTCGGCGCTGCCGTGCAGGGCATGGGCCCCGGGCCCAGGGCGGCCCGGCCCTCTCGACGAGTTGCAATCCATTCGAATGGCTTGCTGTGCGGCGCTCATCTCCAGTAAATGCACATCCATGGTCGGTAAATTCAAATTATTCGCGGTACAATCGTTATTTGGAAACTTGTACGTAATTCACTCGTGCTTAATATCACGATCTTCCTTTGAAAATTGAAATGATGGAAAGAAAACCCGTTTGCTCCTTACGTACGTGCTAGTTAATTACGTGTATGCTGAACAAAAAACAATTACATGGTTCGGTCAGGAATGGAGCATGCATTTCCAATCTCCATTCCAACAGCGTAGCAGGTGGCGTAGGCGTGTTGGTGTTACTGCTACGCTGAGTGCTGGTGCATGGTCAGTGGAGCTGCTTCTAGCACAGGGTGGTGGGGCCGAGCAGCGGGGGTGTAGGCCCACCTGCCAATGGGAGGAGTAAAGCAGAAGCAAAGAGGAAGACTTCTCGTGAGGAGTGACGAGTGAAAAAAAAAGCTTGGAAAAGGTCTGAGATAGCAGCAAGAAAAGGCGCTGTGATGTGTATTTCTTGGCACTGGCGGACTGACCAACGATACGCGTTGCAGCCACAGCAACCTTCTGTTAAAAAAAAAACCTGCAAAGCCAAGGCAAGCTGAAGTTAAAAAAAAAGAGAGCCAAGGCAAGCTTGCTCTGGCCTGTAGTAGCTGCTTGCTTTGCTTGCCTCTCAACCTCCCCGGCTCCGCCTTTTCCCTTCCCTGATCCCTGGTGCACGTCGGTGGCCTGCAAATACGAGACTTTGGACGCACAGAAACTCCGTAGAACTTTTGCGGACGTGTTCCAGACCAGATGGGCCGTGGTGCGATGACGGGCATATGGAATTCCGACACGAAGAACGTCAGAACTAACCCCGACGTAATGCTTTGAAAATTACAGCCTCCGCCCTGAAGTCGTGAGCACAAACCTCTCCTGTCTCCCTAGAGGCAAGAGCTGCCGGCCGCCGGCGCAAGTATCTTATGTTTCTCACGTCCGCACGCGAGAAAAGGAGGCGGAGACGATGGCCGATGGCGATGCCCCGTCACGTGCCCGCCGGGCTCCACCACTTCTCTTGTCGATCAGGCTAGCAACCATCTACCTATATATCGCTAGTTTAGTCTTTCACACGGTGGGTTAACTGGGAGGTCAGGAGTGGCAAGCAAGTAATCTAATGGCGCCCACACGAGCGTGGGCCCTCCTTGTTTAACCCAGCTCCGTTCGTACGGACACCGGCTTTGCTTGGGCTCGCCGATTCTACCCATTCCTTTCCTATCTTTTTTTCCGTGTCCATGCCCTGTTCGTTTGGCTGGTGGCTGGTGGCTAGTGCTGGCTTTTGCTAAGAGAAAAACACTGCTGGCTAGTTGGTAGCTGGTGGCTAGCACTGATTATCGCTGAGAGAAAAACAATGTTGACTGTCCAAACGAACAGGGTCCTCTCAAGCTGCTCATCCGGTCTTCACAGTCTGGACTTTGGACACGCACCGTCCAGATGACCAGACACCATGCACCACCAAGGCAGGCAGGCAAGCAAGCAATTCCATGTGCCCAGGCGGCCAGGCCGCAGGAAAAAGATTCAGGAATCACTGAATCAGGAGGCGCCCCCCCGGGCACTAGCCGATGGGGAACGAACGAACCAACACGAGGCCCCGGCGGGCGAAATCGAGCCGAAAACGACGCGGGTCGCGCGCCACCGGTGCCGGTCGGGGCCAAAAGGGGCGGTCATGTCGTGCCCGGGAGGAGGAGGACCCCTGGCGTGGCCGGCTTTGCCTTTGCGGTGCGCGCAGCAGGCCCCCCCGGCAAAAACATTCTCTGCGACGGCCGGCCTCCGTCGAGATCGATCGTGATCCCCCTTTCTTTCACGACGTGTCCCTGCTTGTCTGTCGATCCCAATGACAGATAGGCGGGCGTATGCTGCGGTGCTGCGCCCGTCCATGCTCTTTTGGGTTTGGGGTCCTGTAGCTGCCATGCAATTGGAATGTATCGGCCGGGCCATCACCATTCACCAAGGCATGCATGGGCGCCATGATCTCCGCCTCTCGCGAGGCTAAAATGTGCATCAAATTCCATAAGCCGGGGCTGGGGTTAGCTGTGCTTTCAGGCTTTCAGCGCGCGGATCTGTGGTAGCCTCTCAAAGCTCTTTGCTCCAAAGGAAAAGGGAAAGGCTGATCGGTGTACGCGAAAGGTACAAGGTTGGGGACTGTAACACACAAGCTGCAAACCATGTATGCATGTATATGTTTATGTTATGCAACCCACGTAGGGCCCCTTCATGGGAGCTTTGGAAGATTTCTAGAGTTACACTTGACCATCTTTCGAGTTAACAATCCTCCCCAGGGGCCCCAAGGTGCCCCTCAAATCTCGGCATATTTTCAAAGCCGGCTTCTTTGGTGTCCTTTCCATCGAAATGAAAAACCTTTCTTTTCTTGCTCAGGTAGGGCCATGCGTGGTCGAACGACATCAACTGCTAACTTACCACTAAGCAAAGAACAGGCGGTACGTACGTGGTCCCAGTTTTCAGCTTTAGGCTTGCTGTGAACGACATGGACATTATTTATTTTAGCATTGGATATCTTCTTGTTTCAGGCTGCTTGCATGGAAAACATGGATTTTCGACCATGACTAATTGATATTGGCCCCTCGGTATGCTCTGATCCGAGATCTCTGTCATGGGGGGAGAAACTGAAACTGCATTTTCTCTCCTCCATACAGTTTACGAATCTGAAATCACCGTGAGAAGGTAGGAAAAGCGGTGGAGAACAACGATTCTTTCACAAAGGCCGCTTGTACAATTCGTAACCGCGTTTCCAAGGATTTGAATTTGCAGGCCAACTAGCACAATTCAAATATATGATATATACAGCTATCCCTTGAAAAGTTGAAAACACAGCACGTAGCATCGAGATGTATCGCCACCGGAGAAACATGCACCTGCTACACAAACCCACTTCTCTTTCAGGTCGCCGTGCCGTGCTGGAACCAACAACATTGCCAAGGACAAGATCACAACACCAATCTGATGCATCGATCTCACCTAGCGGACGCCGTACCAGTGGTCCTCGATCCTGGCCTCAGAGCTCGAATAGTTGATATAGGCATGCGAAAGCTTTGTTTGCCCGGCCGGTGTTGGTCCCTTTCATCCATCACTTGGTCGACCAAGTTCTTGTTCTCTTTCTCTTTTGGTTATTGTTGGGCTGTGCCAATCTCTCCTTACACACACTGTAGTGGGGACGTAGTGGGGCGCCTTGCATTCAGCTAGCGTTTGCCTCTGCCGCCCACGATGCTCCCTAGCTACCTATATGCATTGCATGCGTAATGACTGACACACAGAATTCAGGCCTTAGAATTGGGAGGATGAATTTGGGAGTATGAATTTGGGAGTATGATGTCACTTCGTAATTATTGCGCCACTGTAGCATTTCGTTTGTATGTGCAAAAAGTTATCTAAAAATTGATTAATTAGGCTCAAAATGTTCGTCTCGCAGAGCACAATAAAACTGTGTAATTAGTTTTTGATTTCATCTACATTTAGTACTCCATGCATGTTATGACATTTTGATGTGATGGGGAATCTTCTTTTTGCATAGTAAATTTGGGAGTGAAATTTGGCATCTAAACAACGCCTCAGGCTCAGTCAGGCCAAAACGAGCGTGATTTTTGGGCCCCCATGCACGCCGTCTGTAAAAACTCCAGCCGTGCAAAAACTTGCAAGATATGCGCATATACGTACAACCCAGCAAATATCGCCGCGAATTTTAGTATACTCCGTATATGGCAAGATATGCGCATATAAGTACGTCTCTTAATTCCCTTTGT
The DNA here is from genome assembly GCA_900205405.1 of Echinochloa crus-galli. NCBI lineage: Eukaryota > Viridiplantae > Streptophyta > Magnoliopsida > Poales > Poaceae > Echinochloa > Echinochloa crus-galli. The sequence continues at coordinate 45,488 of OAMR01000256.1, forward strand.
CTTTACCCCGTGCACAGAACAAAACGCCGTCGCGGAATAACTCGCAAGGAACAAAATTAAAACGGACAGAATCATCGGACAAAATTAGCCAACACCTATCTATCCTGCCAGGCCGGGTATTACGCTGTGCACCAACGTGGACGCGTCGATGGACCGGTCGTCCTGGACGTATCCACACGTTACGGTCGGGGACATGGTCCACGCCCATGCGTACGTGACAAATACTGTGTTCTGGGCCCATGCTAGCTATGCACCCCCCGGTGGCCCTGCCTTTGGGTTGGGTGCAGTGACCACCTATGGATGATGCAGAGGACGCAGAGGCGGTCCTCGAACGCTCGCTCTCCTCTTGCATGAGTCCATGAGCGTGACGCATTCCTTGAACCAAAAATTCTGGCTCCGGTTTGGCCTGGACTTTTCTCCGATTTAATTTTCCAGCAAATTGACAACATGTATGTTGTTGTAACCAGGGACCTTTTGATAGGTATATATACTCCGTACCACGGAAGGAGTATGAATTTAGGCCTTGTTCCGATGTTTTTGTTTATATAAAAAGACTCATGTGTACGTGTTCATTTTGCCAACCCTGATAGCCTATTCATTCCTAGAGGCACGCACAACCCACGTACGAGTCACCGGATACACGTACATTTGCTTCTCACTTTCCCGCTGTGGCCAGCATGCAGTGGCTATCTAGATAGGGACCTCCCGCAAAGGGTTTCTTATTTGATCTCCATCGATCGACCTCTTCTTGCTTCGCCTTTGATTGCTCATCACGCTTGCACGGTGAGTGTGGTGCATGATCAGGCCGGAAGCAGTCGTCTACTAGCCGCAGCAACGGCCGGCCGGCCGGCGAACAAAAGAATTGCAAGGCCCATCTAATCCGTATTTGCTTTGCTTGCACTTGGATTAGATGGAGTAGTATATGTGCGCGTGCTGCATCCTCCTGTGCATGCAGGCGTGCAGCGCATGCTCCACATTGGAGCCTTGGAAGGCAAGAATGAGGGGGGCCAGGGCTCTCGCATGCAAAAGCATGGGCCACCGCCGTTTGTTTCTATATATATCGCCGGGACGAGACATCCATGCTCTTTCGAGACGAGACAGAGTAGCATATACATATGCCTGTGTGTAACTAACATGCCGCCAACTGACTTGGTACGGACCCTAGTAGAAAAACTAAGGAGGCTACATATAGGATAAGCAAGTAGCTAATCACACTCTACTCGTACTAGAGTAGGTAAACACACATTAGTAGTGGAGTAGATATACTTTTAGTAACAGACAGACAGGATGCTGAAACAGATCGATCTGCCCGGAGACACTGATGGAGACGACAACACTGCCTGCTGCCATCTCTATAACCGCAGTGCGCCGACACCTAAAGTACTCGTACAAAATTTCACCTAGGGCTCGTTCGCTATCTAATTAAAGTACGTCAAGAGCATAGCGATTAGAGAACAAGCACGCCAGTACAGTAAAGAATGGGTATGCAGACGCAGGCAGAGAGAGAGAGAGAGAGGCCGGAGAAGGCTTCTTCGGCTGTTCGTTTGGCGCAACAGCGCCAGATCACCGGACAAACCTAGCTAGCCACATCGAGCTTTGCGGCAATTTTATGTCACTGGGCAGTGCTGCTGTACGTGTCCAACTTGAACAGGACTCAACAACACGCACTGCATGCATGCTTGCACAGGGACGACAGCAAGTCAACGGTAGTGCGGACGGGACGAGAGAGAGACCCGTGCCGGGTAGCAGTAGCTCAAGCTTCGTATTCGCAGCTTCTAGCCCAGGTAGCTCCAAGAGTTGTTACGGCACGATTGAATTGAATGACAAACGGGGCTTTGCTTGGGTGTGCCTCACGCAATGCAAACGGGTACGGTACTGTGCCGCAATAGTGTTCTTATTGATCCTTTTCTGGTGAGGCTGCAGTCTCATGGAGGGTTCGAGGGCCAAGACTGTTGAATTTAAACCCGACGCATTTGGCATTTTGGCGCAACAGCCCTACCAGTAGTAGGTCAATCTACGGAAATAATACTTAGGAGGGTGGTCATGCATAAACGTGGGAACAATCCATATGCTAAACCTTGGATTACATAATAAAGTTTCAAACCGTGCCATGATTCGAGAGTAATGACGATTCCATGGCATTCGCATGAGCTGAAGAAAACAAACCAGTTCCTCCCTGCGGCGAGGCTGTTGGGCCTCGTACTGCTTTGTCCAGTTTCCTGCTGGCCGAGCCCCAGCAAAGAGCAGAGAGAGGAGGACCAGCCTGGTAGCGCGCCATGATTCCATCACGAGACGAGAGGAAGGATTCCTTTCCTCTCGTTTTGTTCAAAGCGGCCATCATGCATGCTATTGGGCCGGCCGGAGGAACGGAGGCCCGCTGCCAGTGCATTCACGCCAGCAGCAGGCCTCTCACACTGTAGTCATGTGGATGCATCAGCCTGCACTGCTTCGCCTGCTTGCTTGCCGCCTCGTGCGTTCTGTCTCGTCGCGATCATTGGCCGCCAGAAAGAAAAGAAACCGAAGGGTGTCGTTTTGTCAGTCGTCGTCGTCGTCGTCGTCGTGGTGTGTGTGTTTTTTTCGAACGACGTCGTGTGTGTGTTTGGTTCCATACCGCGTGACGCAGGCAACTGCATGCTGCCTCTGCCTGCTCTCTGCTCTCCGAGTAGTCGAGTGGATCTCTCGTCGAGGCCGTACGGCCGGCAAGAAGCAGAGACAACGGAGCAACACAAGTGTCTTCCTCGATCTCGATCGATCGATCTATCGGTCTCAGACAGCGGCGCTGTCATTTTGGACGATCTCGACCGATCAGAATTCAGATGCTAGTGCCTGGCCTTTTGTTGATATACTGTACTTACTAATATCCACGACGGACAATGCAAGCAAGTCGCCAAGAGAGATGTACCCGTGGCCCTTGGGCTGCTCGTGCACTGAGGAAGGAATATGGGGTGCTGAAAAACATGAAGCATCTCCAAAAGCTATGCATGCATGAACTCACACAGGGCGAGACAAAGGAAAAGGCTGTGCTGTCGTGGTACGCTCGCTCCTAGCGATGCCAGTCCGAATATAGGAACACTTTGCCTGTGGTGGTATAGTATGCCAGTGGCCGACGCCTGCTTGCACACACGCATGTGGCATATACCTTTTTCTGTTTGCACGTATTGATATGGGTAATGGGTCATGGACCCCCGTATTTTCTTCGCATTTTAATTTAGCTCTAGCTTATTTTAGTTCTAAAATTAAATAGGAATAGTATTATGACCCAATTTTTTTTTGAACCTTTAAAATTAGTAGGCTCTGTAGATAGGTGTAATCGCCGCTGTAGTTGGTAGCGCGCGGTGCCGCACCACGACTCCACGAGGAAGAAGGGAAGGAGAGAGCGTCCGCGGCACCCGCGGGCCGGTTGCTCGTAGTCGGGCCGCAGCGCATTTCGACGGTATCTTGGGCGATCTGGGCCCAATTCGGGCCCTTTCTGCTGATGACCCGCCTTCACATGTCTGTGCCGCTGCCTGCTGGTGGTGGTGCTGCTGCAGGTACAGAACCTGATTATTGGCCCATCGAGCCTACGATTTATGCTACCAATAATAAATAGATCATGCACTGCCCCAACCCCAACCAAGCTCCGGCTGCAGGCAGTCAGCCTGGGAACACACCTACGTAGTACTCGTAAACGCGGTAAACCACAAGCACGGCTGGCAACAGTCCGATCACGATTCATGACACTACTTCTGTCACACTGCATACATGCAGCATTAGCAGCAATAAATATAAATCATGCAAACCGCTTTGCGCGTACATGTACTCGTGTAGCGCTAGCACGATCCATCGGTACCCGTACGTACGATCATTTCACCATGCACAGCTGGCAGCAAGATAGGTTGTACCTCTTTATTAGAATCATGTACAAATAATTCTATCTATCTATATTAAGATCTAATAGAATTTAAAACAATCACCATCTAAAGTTTTCCTATCCAGTCCTCGTCTAGAGGACCTATTCGTATATGTAGAGGAGCCCATGAGCCTATAAGCACTCGGGCGCAGCGATGTGTGTAGCCCGATCAAACTGGTGCCGTTGCAGCCATGCATCAGACGATCACGCATCACGTAGCGCATACAAGGTCCTGCAGCCTGAACTTATAGGAGGGCCTCGGCTTCGCCTCGTGCAGCTACCACAACCACGGCTGCATCGCTGGCTCGCTGCCTGCCCCGTACGATCGATTCAGACTGTGCATATATGTAGTGGTAGCCTGGTAGGACTCCAGTGTGGAATCCGTGAAGGGCCCGCTCCTGTAAACGACAAGCATCCCCTGCGACCGGCACGCGTGCTCCAGAATTCAGACCGTCGTCGGCTCCTCCATTTGTTACTGACATGCGCGGCGGCTTCGTTGATTGTCCAGGAAAAGGTAGGGATATATGAAAGCCGAAAGCCATGTGACCGTGCACAGGACATCAGAGTTCGAAATGGCTCGATCAATGGCCAGGATCCTGCAACTGGTGTCCAGATAATCGAGCGACGGTTTCGTGGCTCTCATGCTGATGAAATGAACACTGCAGGCTTGGAGCTGTAAGAGTTCAACACAGGTAGGCCGCTACACTGTCAAACTGCAGCGACAAATACAAGCATCTCGACCAAATCAAACGGCTGAATTTCTTGATTCGTGAACAACTATTATGCTGCACCTCCCATGGAACTACGCACTTAACAGTTAACACAACTCAAACTTTATTCCAAGCTAATTCACCAGAGGTTATTTGTCAACGACTCCAGCACATCAACAACAGATCCCAACAGAGTTCTAACGACCAAGTCACGACAGAAGAAAGCTCTTACACTCGAGAGTTTCAACAAGACCCGACAAAAAACATCGAAATTCTGCTTCGCAGCAGACAAACACAAATGAAAACGCGACCGGTTCCTCCATCCAAGCTTAGCCTTCCACAAGTTTCAGATTGGCTTATGGAAAGGTCACGCAATCAAGCCCGCTCGACCATATATTCGATCAGAGGTTTCTGCAGCCTCCCCTCGCCGCCTTCTGTTATGGTGAGCCTCCGTGCCACTTTCATGAAGTCACTGTCACACAAACGGAATGATTTAGATACATCGTAACATGCCCCTCTTGCAGAGTATGGAGTAGACATGGCTCCAAAAGTAAATAAAAGCTGAAGATATTAAGCAAGGGCTCACCTGAATGGCTCTTCGCCAGTATGCTTGACAGCACCAGCAGCGTCACGGTAACAGAGGTGGCTCATTATTTCTGCTTTCTCGATCCCAAACATGTCGGCTAACTGACCATACAGCTCTTCATATGATCCAAAGACAGACAAATCGATGGTCCGACCAACATCCTCTGATTCCATAAATACCTTGCAGTGCCCAGCTTCTAACCCAAGGTCTGAAGCCTTGCAACCTTGGGATGAGAAACCGATGCAAATAGACGAACCAGAACCGTCAGATACATTTCCTGTCTTCTGCGCATTACCATCAGATGAACTGTTTCCAGTAACCTCAGGGGAGAATGTTTCCCTTGATCCTCCAGAATTCATCTGCTGCTCGGTAAGGATAGGCTTTCCGAACAGCATTATGTGGGGTTTCTTTCTGTCATCAGATTTCTCTGTGCCCTGTGGTGTGCCAATTGTCAACAAGCAAGAGACACTCTCTTTGACCGGTGCACTGGTGATCACAAAACCCTTGGATATGCGCGATTGCGGAGTGATAGCATCAAGTCGGTTAAAACCGCCGCCTTGGAACAGACTGAGGTGCAGCTTGTTAAGCTGGTGGTCTGTTAGGGGTAAACCAAATTGAGCATGCCTGGCTCCCTGTATGCCTGCAGGAGCGTTGTCCGGGAAACAGCAAATGGGGCTGTTGCTTGGACCAAGTGGGTTGCCGTGGAAAATTGGATTCAACAGCTGACCGTCAAACGGAAAGTCAGGATGTTGGGGCACCCGCAACTTCTTTCTAGGTGGAGAAAATGGTCCCAGGTGAATTGGTGGAATGCTTGATACAAGCTCCACGAGCCATGGGTTGACACATTTGACATTCTGCAGTAAGTCTGGTTCATCCCATGTCACCTGCAACAAATTCACATCTATATGAATGTGCAGAAAGACTAGGAGCAGAAAGTGAAAGAATAAGTTGGTGCTTGAAGAGCTAATATGGACAAATGAAACACCAAACAATAAATTGAAAACTCCTTTACAGGTTGAAAAGTAAATTCTTTCTACATCTGTTATAATTGATGACGTCAGTGACAAAATAAGCTGGTGAACTTCCAATGTCTCACCTAACACTACTAGTAAGACAACTCCCTTCATATTCCCACACTGCCTGTAAAGCTACTTACTAAAGCAATTCCAGGAAAACCAAAACAGACTACGGTAAAGAGAGACAGAGAACAAACAAGTAGCACATTCAAGTTAACTAATGCTAGATCAATATTATTGCTAGTACATAAATCTCTCTTTTTTGAGGTACAACATACAATGCTAGGCTGCAATTAAGGATCAGTTAGCAATCTTATAAGGCACCGACCATATAGGCAAATGTAATCCCCTGCGACCGGCACGCGTGCTCCAGAATTCAGACCGTCGTCGGCTCCTCCATTTGTTACTGACATGCGCGGCGGCTTCGTTGATTGTCCAGGAAAAGGTAGGGATATATGAAAGCCGAAAGCCATGTGACCGTGCACAGGACATCAGAGTTCGAAATGGCTCGATCAATGGCCAGGATCCTGCAACTGGTGTCCAGATAATCGAGCGACGGTTTCGTGGCTCTCATGCTGATGAAATGAACACTGCAGGCTTGGAGCTGTAAGAGTTCAACACAGGTAGGCCGCTACACTGTCAAACTGCAGCGACAAATACAAGCATCTCGACCCAATCAAACGGCTGAATTTCTTGATTCGTGAACTACTATTATGCTGCACCTCCCTGGAACTACGCACTTAACAGTTAACACAACTCAAACTTTATTCCAAGCTAATTCACCAGAGGTTATTTGCCAACGACTCCAGCACATCAACAACAGATCACAACAGAGTTCTAACGACCAAGTCACGACAGAAGAAAGCTCTTACACTCGAGAGTTTCAACAAGACCCGACAAAAAACATCGAAATTCTGCTTCGCAGCAGACAAACACAAATGAAAAGGCGACCGGTTCCTCCATCCAAGCTTAGCCTTCCACAAGTTTCAGATTGGCTTATGGAAAGGTCACGCAATCAAGCCCGCTCGACCATATATTCGATCAGAGGTTTCTGCAGCCTCCCCTCGCCGCCTTCTGTTATGGTGAGCCTCCGTGCCACTTTCATGAAGTCACTGTCACACAAACGGAATGATTTAGATACACCGTGCCACTTTTGCAGAGTATGGAGTAGACATGGCTCGAAAAGTAAATAAAAGCTGAAGATATTAAGCAAGGGCTCACCTGAATGGCTCTTCGCCAGTATGCTTGACAGCACCAGCAGCGTCACGGTAACAGAGGTGGCTCATTATTTCTGCTTTCTCGATCCCAAACATGTCGGCTAACTGACCATACAGCTCTTCATATGATCCAAAGACAGACAAATCGATGGTCCGACCAACATCCTCTGATTCCATAAATACCTTGCAGTGCCCAGCTTCTAACCCAAGGTCTGAAGCCTTGCAACCTTGGGATGAGAAACCGATGCAAATAGACGAACCAGAACCGTCAGATACATTTCCTGTCTTCTGCGCATTACCATCAGATGAACTGTTTCCAGTAACCTCAGGGGAGAATGTTTCCCTTGATCCTCCAGAATTCATCTGCTGCTCGGTAAGGATAGGCTTTCCGAACAGCATTATGTGGGGTTTCTTTCTGTCATCAGATTTCTCTGTGCCCTGTGGTGTGCCAATTGTCAACAAGCAAGAGACACTCTCTTTGACCGGTGCACTGGTGATCACAAAACCCTTGGATATGCGCGATTGCGGAGTGATAGCATCAAGTCGGTTAAAACCGCCGCCTTGGAACAGACTGAGGTGCAGCTTGTTAAGCTGGTGGTCTGTTAGGGGTAAACCAAATTGAGCATGCCTGGCTCCCTGTATGCCTGCAGGAGCGTTGTCCGGGAAACAGCAAATGGGGCTGTTGCTTGGACCAAGTGGGTTGCCGTGGAAAATTGGATTCAACAGCTGACCGTCAAACGGAAAGTCAGGATGTTGGGGCACCCGCAACTTCTTTCTAGGTGGAGAAAATGGTCCCAGGTGAATTGGTGGAATGCTTGATACAAGCTCCACGAGCCATGGGTTGACACATTTGACATTCTGCAGTAAGTCTGGTTCATCCCATGTCACCTGCAACAAATTCACATCTATATGAATGTGCAGAAAGACTAGGAGCAGAAAGTGAAAGAATAAGTTGGTGCTTGAAGAGCTAATATGGACAAATGAAACACCAAACAATAAATTGAAAACTCCTTTACAGGTTGAAAAGTAAATTCTTTCTACATCTGTTATAATTGATGACGTCAGTGACAAAATAAGCTGGTGAACTTCCAATGTCTCACCTAACACTACTAGTAAGACAACTCCCTTCATATTCCCACACTGCCTGTAAAGCTACTTACTAAAGCAATTCCAGGAAAACCAAAACAGACTACGGTAAAGAGAGACAGAGAACAAACAAGTAGCACATTCAAGTTAACTAATGCTAGATCAATATTATTGCTAGTACATAAATCTCTCTTTTTTGAGGTACAACATACAATGCTAGGCTGCAATTAAGGATCAGTTAGCAATCTTATAAGGCACCGACCATATAGGCAAATGTAATCCCCTGCGACCGGCACGCGTGCTCCAGAATTCAGACCGTCGTCGGCTCCTCCATTTGTTACTGACATGCGCGGCGGCTTCGTTGATTGTCCAGGAAAAGGTAGGGATATATGAAAGCCGAAAGCCATGTGACCGTGCACAGGACATCAGAGTTCGAAATGGCTCGATCAATGGCCAGGATCCTGCAACTGGTGTCCAGATAATCGAGCGACGGTTTCGTGGCTCTCATGCTGATGAAATGAACACTGCAGGCTTGGAGCTGTAAGAGTTCAACACAGGTAGGCCGCTACACTGTCAAACTGCAGCGACAAATACAAGCATCTCGACCCAATCAAACGGCTGAATTTCTTGATTCGTGAACTACTATTATGCTGCACCTCCCTGGAACTACGCACTTAACAGTTAACACAACTCAAACTTTATTCCAAGCTAATTCACCAGAGGTTATTTGCCAACGACTCCAGCACATCAACAACAGATCACAACAGAGTTCTAACGACCAAGTCACGACAGAAGAAAGCTCTTACACTCGAGAGTTTCAACAAGACCCGACAAAAAACATCGAAATTCTGCTTCGCAGCAGACAAACACAAATGAAAAGGCGACCGGTTCCTCCATCCAAGCTTAGCCTTCCACAAGTTTCAGATTGGCTTATGGAAAGGTCACGCAATCAAGCCCGCTCGACCATATATTCGATCAGAGGTTTCTGCAGCCTCCCCTCGCCGCCTTCTGTTATGGTGAGCCTCCGTGCCACTTTCATGAAGTCACTGTCACACAAACGGAATGATTTAGATACACCGTGCCACTTTTGCAGAGTATGGAGTAGACATGGCTCGAAAAGTAAATAAAAGCTGAAGATATTAAGCAAGGGCTCACCTGAATGGCTCTTCGCCAGTATGCTTGACAGCACCAGCAGCGTCACGGTAACAGAGGTGGCTCATTATTTCTGCTTTCTCGATCCCAAACATGTCGGCTAACTGACCATACAGCTCTTCATATGATCCAAAGACAGACAAATCGATGGTCCGACCAACATCCTCTGATTCCATAAATACCTTGCAGTGCCCAGCTTCTAACCCAAGGTCTGAAGCCTTGCAACCTTGGGATGAGAAACCGATGCAAATAGACGAACCAGAACCGTCAGATACATTTCCTGTCTTCTGCGCATTACCATCAGATGAACTGTTTCCAGTAACCTCAGGGGAGAATGTTTCCCTTGATCCTCCAGAATTCATCTGCTGCTCGGTAAGGATAGGCTTTCCGAACAGCATTATGTGGGGTTTCTTTCTGTCATCAGATTTCTCTGTGCCCTGTGGTGTGCCAATTGTCAACAAGCAAGAGACACTCTCTTTGACCGGTGCACTGGTGATCACAAAACCCTTGGATATGCGCGATTGCGGAGTGATAGCATCAAGTCGGTTAAAACCGCCGCCTTGGAACAGACTGAGGTGCAGCTTGTTAAGCTGGTGGTCTGTTAGGGGTAAACCAAATTGAGCATGCCTGGCTCCCTGTATGCCTGCAGGAGCGTTGTCCGGGAAACAGCAAATGGGGCTGTTGCTTGGACCAAGTGGGTTGCCGTGGAAAATTGGATTCAACAGCTGACCGTCAAACGGAAAGTCAGGATGTTGGGGCACCCGCAACTTCTTTCTAGGTGGAGAAAATGGTCCCAGGTGAATTGGTGGAATGCTTGATACAAGCTCCACGAGCCATGGGTTGACACATTTGACATTCTGCAGTAAGTCTGGTTCATCCCATGTCACCTGCAACAAATTCACATCTATATGAATGTGCAGAAAGACTAGGAGCAGAAAGTGAAAGAATAAGTTGGTGCTTGAAGAGCTAATATGGACAAATGAAACACCAAACAATAAATTGAAAACTCCTTTACAGGTTGAAAAGTAAATTCTTTCTACATCTGTTATAATTGATGACGTCAGTGACAAAATAAGCTGGTGAACTTCCAATGTCTCACCTAACACTACTAGTAAGACAACTCCCTTCATATTCCCACACTGCCTGTAAAGCTACTTACTAAAGCAATTCCAGGAAAACCAAAACAGACTACGGTAAAGAGAGACAGAGAACAAACAAGTAGCACATTCAAGTTAACTAATGCTAGATCAATATTATTGCTAGTACATAAATCTCTCTTTTTTGAGGTACAACATACAATGCTAGGCTGCAATTAAGGATCAGTTAGCAATCTTATAAGGCACCGACCATATAGGCAAATGTAATCCCCTGCGACCGGCACGCGTGCTCCAGAATTCAGACCGTCGTCGGCTCCTCCATTTGTTACTGACATGCGCGGCGGCTTCGTTGATTGTCCAGGAAAAGGTAGGGATATATGAAAGCCGAAAGCCATGTGACCGTGCACAGGACATCAGAGTTCGAAATGGCTCGATCAATGGCCAGGATCCTGCAACTGGTGTCCAGATAATCGAGCGACGGTTTCGTGGCTCTCATGCTGATGAAATGAACACTGCAGGCTTGGAGCTGTAAGAGTTCAACACAGGTAGGCCGCTACACTGTCAAACTGCAGCGACAAATACAAGCATCTCGACCCAATCAAACGGCTGAATTTCTTGATTCGTGAACTACTATTATGCTGCACCTCCCTGGAACTACGCACTTAACAGTTAACACAACTCAAACTTTATTCCAAGCTAATTCACCAGAGGTTATTTGCCAACGACTCCAGCACATCAACAACAGATCACAACAGAGTTCTAACGACCAAGTCACGACAGAAGAAAGCTCTTACACTCGAGAGTTTCAACAAGACCCGACAAAAAACATCGAAATTCTGCTTCGCAGCAGACAAACACAAATGAAAAGGCGACCGGTTCCTCCATCCAAGCTTAGCCTTCCACAAGTTTCAGATTGGCTTATGGAAAGGTCACGCAATCAAGCCCGCTCGACCATATATTCGATCAGAGGTTTCTGCAGCCTCCCCTCGCCGCCTTCTGTTATGGTGAGCCTCCGTGCCACTTTCATGAAGTCACTGTCACACAAACGGAATGATTTAGATACACCGTGCCACTTTTGCAGAGTATGGAGTAGACATGGCTCGAAAAGTAAATAAAAGCTGAAGATATTAAGCAAGGGCTCACCTGAATGGCTCTTCGCCAGTATGCTTGACAGCACCAGCAGCGTCACGGTAACAGAGGTGGCTCATTATTTCTGCTTTCTCGATCCCAAACATGTCGGCTAACTGACCATACAGCTCTTCATATGATCCAAAGACAGACAAATCGATGGTCCGACCAACATCCTCTGATTCCATAAATACCTTGCAGTGCCCAGCTTCTAACCCAAGGTCTGAAGCCTTGCAACCTTGGGATGAGAAACCGATGCAAATAGACGAACCAGAACCGTCAGATACATTTCCTGTCTTCTGCGCATTACCATCAGATGAACTGTTTCCAGTAACCTCAGGGGAGAATGTTTCCCTTGATCCTCCAGAATTCATCTGCTGCTCGGTAAGGATAGGCTTTCCGAACAGCATTATGTGGGGTTTCTTTCTGTCATCAGATTTCTCTGTGCCCTGTGGTGTGCCAATTGTCAACAAGCAAGAGACACTCTCTTTGACCGGTGCACTGGTGATCACAAAACCCTTGGATATGCGCGATTGCGGAGTGATAGCATCAAGTCGGTTAAAACCGCCGCCTTGGAACAGACTGAGGTGCAGCTTGTTAAGCTGGTGGTCTGTTAGGGGTAAACCAAATTGAGCATGCCTGGCTCCCTGTATGCCTGCAGGAGCGTTGTCCGGGAAACAGCAAATGGGGCTGTTGCTTGGACCAAGTGGGTTGCCGTGGAAAATTGGATTCAACAGCTGACCGTCAAACGGAAAGTCAGGATGTTGGGGCACCCGCAACTTCTTTCTAGGTGGAGAAAATGGTCCCAGGTGAATTGGTGGAATGCTTGATACAAGCTCCACGAGCCATGGGTTGACACATTTGACATTCTGCAGTAAGTCTGGTTCATCCCATGTCACCTGCAACAAATTCACATCTATATGAATGTGCAGAAAGACTAGGAGCAGAAAGTGAAAGAATAAGTTGGTGCTTGAAGAGCTAATATGGACAAATGAAACACCAAACAATAAATTGAAAACTCCTTTACAGGTTGAAAAGTAAATTCTTTCTACATCTGTTATAATTGATGACGTCAGTGACAAAATAAGCTGGTGAACTTCCAATGTCTCACCTAACACTACTAGTAAGACAACTCCCTTCATATTCCCACACTGCCTGTAAAGCTACTTACTAAAGCAATTCCAGGAAAACCAAAACAGACTACGGTAAAGAGAGACAGAGAACAAACAAGTAGCACATTCAAGTTAACTAATGCTAGATCAATATTATTGCTAGTACATAAATCTCTCTTTTTTGAGGTACAACATACAATGCTAGGCTGCAATTAAGGATCAGTTAGCAATCTTATAAGGCACCGACCATATAGGCAAATGTAATCCCCTGCGACCGGCACGCGTGCTCCAGAATTCAGACCGTCGTCGGCTCCTCCATTTGTTACTGACATGCGCGGCGGCTTCGTTGATTGTCCAGGAAAAGGTAGGGATATATGAAAGCCGAAAGCCATGTGACCGTGCACAGGACATCAGAGTTCGAAATGGCTCGATCAATGGCCAGGATCCTGCAACTGGTGTCCAGATAATCGAGCGACGGTTTCGTGGCTCTCATGCTGATGAAATGAACACTGCAGGCTTGGAGCTGTAAGAGTTCAACACAGGTAGGCCGCTACACTGTCAAACTGCAGCGACAAATACAAGCATCTCGACCCAATCAAACGGCTGAATTTCTTGATTCGTGAACTACTATTATGCTGCACCTCCCTGGAACTACGCACTTAACAGTTAACACAACTCAAACTTTATTCCAAGCTAATTCACCAGAGGTTATTTGCCAACGACTCCAGCACATCAACAACAGATCACAACAGAGTTCTAACGACCAAGTCACGACAGAAGAAAGCTCTTACACTCGAGAGTTTCAACAAGACCCGACAAAAAACATCGAAATTCTGCTTCGCAGCAGACAAACACAAATGAAAAGGCGACCGGTTCCTCCATCCAAGCTTAGCCTTCCACAAGTTTCAGATTGGCTTATGGAAAGGTCACGCAATCAAGCCCGCTCGACCATATATTCGATCAGAGGTTTCTGCAGCCTCCCCTCGCCGCCTTCTGTTATGGTGAGCCTCCGTGCCACTTTCATGAAGTCACTGTCACACAAACGGAATGATTTAGATACACCGTGCCACTTTTGCAGAGTATGGAGTAGACATGGCTCGAAAAGTAAATAAAAGCTGAAGATATTAAGCAAGGGCTCACCTGAATGGCTCTTCGCCAGTATGCTTGACAGCACCAGCAGCGTCACGGTAACAGAGGTGGCTCATTATTTCTGCTTTCTCGATCCCAAACATGTCGGCTAACTGACCATACAGCTCTTCATATGATCCAAAGACAGACAAATCGATGGTCCGACCAACATCCTCTGATTCCATAAATACCTTGCAGTGCCCAGCTTCTAACCCAAGGTCTGAAGCCTTGCAACCTTGGGATGAGAAACCGATGCAAATAGACGAACCAGAACCGTCAGATACATTTCCTGTCTTCTGCGCATTACCATCAGATGAACTGTTTCCAGTAACCTCAGGGGAGAATGTTTCCCTTGATCCTCCAGAATTCATCTGCTGCTCGGTAAGGATAGGCTTTCCGAACAGCATTATGTGGGGTTTCTTTCTGTCATCAGATTTCTCTGTGCCCTGTGGTGTGCCAATTGTCAACAAGCAAGAGACACTCTCTTTGACCGGTGCACTGGTGATCACAAAACCCTTGGATATGCGCGATTGCGGAGTGATAGCATCAAGTCGGTTAAAACCGCCGCCTTGGAACAGACTGAGGTGCAGCTTGTTAAGCTGGTGGTCTGTTAGGGGTAAACCAAATTGAGCATGCCTGGCTCCCTGTATGCCTGCAGGAGCGTTGTCCGGGAAACAGCAAATGGGGCTGTTGCTTGGACCAAGTGGGTTGCCGTGGAAAATTGGATTCAACAGCTGACCGTCAAACGGAAAGTCAGGATGTTGGGGCACCCGCAACTTCTTTCTAGGTGGAGAAAATGGTCCCAGGTGAATTGGTGGAATGCTTGATACAAGCTCCACGAGCCATGGGTTGACACATTTGACATTCTGCAGTAAGTCTGGTTCATCCCATGTCACCTGCAACAAATTCACATCTATATGAATGTGCAGAAAGACTAGGAGCAGAAAGTGAAAGAATAAGTTGGTGCTTGAAGAGCTAATATGGACAAATGAAACACCAAACAATAAATTGAAAACTCCTTTACAGGTTGAAAAGTAAATTCTTTCTACATCTGTTATAATTGATGACGTCAGTGACAAAATAAGCTGGTGAACTTCCAATGTCTCACCTAACACTACTAGTAAGACAACTCCCTTCATATTCCCACACTGCCTGTAAAGCTACTTACTAAAGCAATTCCAGGAAAACCAAAACAGACTACGGTAAAGAGAGACAGAGAACAAACAAGTAGCACATTCAAGTTAACTAATGCTAGATCAATATTATTGCTAGTACATAAATCTCTCTTTTTCGAGGTACAACATACAATGCTAGGCTGCAATTAAGGATCAGTTAGCAATCTTATAAGGCACCGACCATATAGGCAAATGTAATCCCCTGCGACCGGCACGCGTGCTCCAGAATTCAGACCGTCGTCGGCTCCTCCATTTGTTACTGACATGCGCGGCGGCTTCGTTGATTGTCCAGGAAAAGGTAGGGATATATGAAAGCCGAAAGCCATGTGACCGTGCACAGGACATCAGAGTTCGAAATGGCTCGATCAATGGCCAGGATCCTGCAACTGGTGTCCAGATAATCGAGCGACGGTTTCGTGGCTCTCATGCTGATGAAATGAACACTGCAGGCTTGGAGCTGTAAGAGTTCAACACAGGTAGGCCGCTACACTGTCAAACTGCAGCGACAAATACAAGCATCTCGACCCAATCAAACGGCTGAATTTCTTGATTCGTGAACTACTATTATGCTGCACCTCCCTGGAACTACGCACTTAACAGTTAACACAACTCAAACTTTATTCCAAGCTAATTCACCAGAGGTTATTTGCCAACGACTCCAGCACATCAACAACAGATCACAACAGAGTTCTAACGACCAAGTCACGACAGAAGAAAGCTCTTACACTCGAGAGTTTCAACAAGACCCGACAAAAAACATCGAAATTCTGCTTCGCAGCAGACAAACACAAATGAAAAGGCGACCGGTTCCTCCATCCAAGCTTAGCCTTCCACAAGTTTCAGATTGGCTTATGGAAAGGTCACGCAATCAAGCCCGCTCGACCATATATTCGATCAGAGGTTTCTGCAGCCTCCCCTCGCCGCCTTCTGTTATGGTGAGCCTCCGTGCCACTTTCATGAAGTCACTGTCACACAAACGGAATGATTTAGATACACCGTGCCACTTTTGCAGAGTATGGAGTAGACATGGCTCGAAAAGTAAATAAAAGCTGAAGATATTAAGCAAGGGCTCACCTGAATGGCTCTTCGCCAGTATGCTTGACAGCACCAGCAGCGTCACGGTAACAGAGGTGGCTCATTATTTCTGCTTTCTCGATCCCAAACATGTCGGCTAACTGACCATACAGCTCTTCATATGATCCAAAGACAGACAAATCGATGGTCCGACCAACATCCTCTGATTCCATAAATACCTTGCAGTGCCCAGCTTCTAACCCAAGGTCTGAAGCCTTGCAACCTTGGGATGAGAAACCGATGCAAATAGACGAACCAGAACCGTCAGATACATTTCCTGTCTTCTGCGCATTACCATCAGATGAACTGTTTCCAGTAACCTCAGGGGAGAATGTTTCCCTTGATCCTCCAGAATTCATCTGCTGCTCGGTAAGGATAGGCTTTCCGAACAGCATTATGTGGGGTTTCTTTCTGTCATCAGATTTCTCTGTGCCCTGTGGTGTGCCAATTGTCAACAAGCAAGAGACACTCTCTTTGACCGGTGCACTGGTGATCACAAAACCCTTGGATATGCGCGATTGCGGAGTGATAGCATCAAGTCGGTTAAAACCGCTGCCTTGGAACAGACTGAGGTGCAGCTTGTTAAGCTGGTGGTCTGTTAGGGGTAAACCAAATTGAGCATGCCTGGCTCCCTGTATGCCTGCAGGAGCGTTGTCCGGGAAACAGCAAATGGGGCTGTTGCTTGGACCAAGTGGGTTGCCGTGGAAAATTGGATTCAACAGCTGACCGTCAAACGGAAAGTCAGGATGTTGGGGCACCCGCAACTTCTTTCTAGGTGGAGAAAATGGTCCCAGGTGAATTGGTGGAATGCTTGATACAAGCTCCACGAGCCATGGGTTGACACATTTGACATTCTGCAGTAAGTCTGGTTCATCCCATGTCACCTGCAACAAATTCACATCTATATGAATGTGCAGAAAGACTAGGAGCAGAAAGTGAAAGAATAAGTTGGTGCTTGAAGAGCTAATATGGACAAATGAAACACCAAACAATAAATTGAAAACTCCTTTACAGGTTGAAAAGTAAATTCTTTCTACATCTGTTATAATTGATGACATCAGAGACAAAATAAGCTGGTGAGCTTCCAATGTCTCACCAAACACTACTAGAAAGACAACTCCCTTGATATTCCCACATTGCCTGTAATGCTATTTACTAAGGTAATTCCAGGAAAACTAAAACAGACTTCGGTAAAGAGAGACAGAGAACAAATAAGTAGCACATTCAAGTTAACTAATGCTAGATCAATATTATTGCTAGTACATAAATCTCTCTTTTTTGAGGTACAACATACAATGCTAGGCTGCAATTAAGGATCAGTTAGCAATCTTATAAGGCACCGACCATATAGGCAAATGTAAGGTCCGACCATTAATAACTCAGAAAAAGTACCGATTGATTCAGGAGTCCAGGACCGAGATCTACTATATATAAATGGATGTTTGTTGGAAGTATGTGAATGTTATATTAGTTCACTCGCCACATTTCAATTTCAGGTACAAACATGTGAAGTAGATCATGCCTGTAAGAGAGGTTCCATAAACATATCAAAGTATCAAACAAAACCTCCAAAGTTTCAAAATTCCTCCAGATGCTATCAAAATGATGCTTACCAGCTTTTAAAGTGCACAGAGACAGACACAGAAAGCTTTAGCTAAAAGATGACGCAAACTGAATCTGTCATCTATGATGATAGGATATATGAGAGATGAGAAATAAAGCTGTAGAAGATGATGGCTCCGTCTCAGTTCTCACCTCTCAATGGCCAGAAGAGACTGACAAAACATGCTAACAATTTGAAGACAATATGTTCCAGATGAGAAACTAACTGGATCAAACAGATGGTACAGTTCATCGTAGGTAGAGCGGGTTGTATGGTAATACTGTGGCCAAGTTGTTCCCATCCTAGTCTCGGATATCCAATTTCAAATGATAAATTTTTGTCCGTTAATCTAAAGGCTTTCGGATGTTTCATGTGGGCTACAAATGTACCTAGTGCCAATCAAAGCACCTCAAGGAATGATCACCTATGAGCAAGTTACCCATATTCCATGTTTACATTGAACTAATAGTTCCACAAGAGCTGTTAATATTCACAGGGCATAAAACATTCATAGATACCAAAAGCAGAACACTAGGAACCCAAAAAAGTACTGTGCATCGGTTCATAATGCAGTATGGCATGTAAAGTACGGGGAATATGAGTTAAGCAGAACCTGAAGAAGCCTCCACGGTGAATTGGGCCATCGGATTGGATCAGCAAGCTGAACAGCAGCTATCGTCCCCATAAACCAGCTAATCCTTGACGAATCCTCTGTCTCGAATGCCATCTTGAACCTCATCCCTGGGCACCACTGGTTCCTCATCGCGTTCTGCACCGACGCGGCCTTCACAACAAACTCCGGTGTGCTGGCTCTCGGGTAGTACACCACCTCAAATGGTTGCCCGCTCGCCGCCAGGGTTGCGGCCTCAACAACATCCGCGATCTTCACCTTCCCCCTGCCTCTCATGTACCCACCACCAGGCCCCTTCATCATCTTACTCTCCTCATCCTTCAAGAAGGCCGAGAAGGCCCCGTAGCCCGGGGCGTTCCAGCCGGACATGCACTCCATGCCACCGCAGGAGACCCGCTTGGCGCGGCGTATCCCGACGCAGAGCTCGCCATGCTCGGTGCGGAGGAAGACGATGGAGTCCCCCGCGACGAGCTTCTTCTGGTTGACGAAGGGCGGCGGCGAGCTCCGCGGCGCCGCCGCCGTGCGCGTGCTCCGCGTGGCCCTGCGGGAAGTAGCAGACGCGGGAGCGCACGGGGGGCATCTGCACCATGCCGCCGGCGCAGGCGTGCCACAGCTGCGGGTCAAGGCACCTGTCCTCGCCCGCCGCCTCCTTCATGGCGTCGTCGTCGTCCTCCTCCTCCTCCTCCTCGTGGCGTGGTTCGTCTCCCTCCACGGCCACCAAATGCGATCACTGTCCGCCGCAGCAACCTGCCACGTCCACCCATTAATCGCACGAACGAACACAAGTACCAAACCACCCCACGCAACGGAACGAAAAGCAAAGGGTTAAACAAGCAATTGGAGCGGAGCGGGCGAAAGCAACAGCAGGGGGGCGAAGACGACGACGATACCTCCTCCGCCCGCGCGCATGGCTTTGGCTTCCAACTGGCGGATCGTGGGGGACGCCGCGCCGGCGACCCCGCTGCTCTGCCCCGGGAGAGAAGACGTCGCTGGCAGGCACCGGGCAAAGCGGCGGAGGAGAAATCTACATCAGGGCCGGCATCCGCCCTCCTCCTGTGACGAACAACTCCCTCCGCCCCCGAGCTTCCCCCAGCAGACGAGTCGAGACGAGACGAAATGAAATCTCCCCGGCGGCGGCGAAGGGGGTGAGGGGAGCGCGCAGCTACTGCTACAGCGGCACGCACACAGTGGGTTGGAATTATGGCGGAGGCCTCGGGCGCGTCTCCCCTTGTTGGTGAGGGTGATGAGTAGTGCCGCTTGCTCCGCCTCGCTGCCGCTCGCTCGCAGTATCCCCCAGGCCACAGGCCACAGGCGCAGCCCCAGACCCCAGTGGAGGCGCGGCCCCACCGGATCCGCCGCGCCCGGGCGAACAGCGCACAGCCGCGCGGCGCGGCACGGCGAGTCGACGCCACCACCACCTACTCCGTCCCCCGGCCTCCCGGGGAAGGTATGACACGTGGGGCCGATCGGGCCGGGGGCCCCGCCTGCCGGCGAGCGATTTTTCTGCTGTCGGTGGGGGGTCCGAGTGACCAGTGGCTCCGTTCCGTTTTTGCCGGTCGTGTGATCGTGGCCGGTTGAACTCATCCCGAGCTGTCCGGTTGGTTTTTCTTTTTACTGTACCTCCTGGTTTATCTCAACTGATCCACAAACTATCCGGCGACTGTTGGATCATCACAAGAAAGTTTTTCGCGAACGTGACTTAGCACGTGTTATTAAGAAGAAAGCAGTTTACAGACATTGCCGGATACAGCCAAACAGGAGTTGGCCGAAACAAGCCCACAAAGAACTAACAGAAGAGAAAAAAATAAAAAGAACCGAAGAAACCAACAACTGAACAACAAAAGAAAAGCACGGAGGGGGAAGACCCCACACAACCCGCCAACACCTAATAGCACGCATGACCATGACGTGCTAAGCTGCCGTTTCTTATGCCGGTGAAAATCCTGGCGATCCAAACGGATCGACCGTTGCCATGAACGCGAAACTATCTGTATGAAATGTGAAACTACTAGCAGCTACGAACAGCACACACTGCATGCGCACGCCTGCTACCATGCGTAGAAAGTTCACGCACTTGTGGTCTCGATCCGGAACAAGCAACCCATGACTCGAAACGGACCGGACCGGATCATGTGGCGTGCCCGTCGATCCCCGGACTCCTCGCCCTGATCTCCAGCTAGCGGCCGCGCTCAGCCATTTCCGGCGCGCGGACGAACCGCTAGCGCGCCCGGAGAGGAGGTTACGGCAAGGGCGTGGGGCCGTGGCGGTCTGGCTCGGATTCGCAATGCAAGCGCGGCACACGACACGGTTAGGGCGACGATTGATTCCGAGAGGCGTAACCGTGCAAGTGTTAGGTGCGTGGTTGCTGGCTTGCATGGCTAGGCTTTGTAGTAGGTACTGTAATTTTCTTCTTTTCTCCGGCTTCCTTCCTGTGTGGACGGCGCAACAACAACACGCAGCTGTGACCTGTGAGTGAAGAGCGGGGGAGGACCAGCACACGAACTCCACTGTGCGTGCGTTCCGGCCGCTCGCTGCATGGTCCCGGCCGCTGCTAGCTCCAGATCGACCGTGGCAGCAACAACAGAAAAGGTGCCTCGGATCGGCACGTGAAAATGTTCCTGACAAGAGGGTTTACGCGCGCGGCAAAGATTTGGCGTAGAAAAGGACGGCGCCGTAGAGAGAAACGTACTGGAAGGCAGGCAGGCAGCGCCGCGTCCGGTCCGCGGTTGGATCGTCCAGCAGCCAGCGGGAAGGAACGAAGGCTAGCTGCCTAGCTTCGTCCTCCTCCGGAATCATCGGGCGACGATCACCAAACGTCCGGAAGTACGTGGGTAGGTCAGGCACGCCCGTCTCCGGGGACGGATTGGGAACCGGAACGGATCGGAAAGGGAAGTGCGGCAGCGAGACCTCTCGCCATCGTTGTCGCGTCTTCTTTCAATGCAGCAGCGTCCCGTGGATCCGCAAGCAACCGGCCGGTGCGCGCTTTCTACGTACGTCTTCTCCGTGTGGCTTCTTTTGTCTCGTCTTGCGCGCGCGGTGAGAACCTGGCTTGGGAGCATTTTGATGGTGAAGTCACTGTCTGCCTACCAAAATGTATATTACTATATTGATTGATGGTAAAGTATCATAACCCAGATAAAAACTTTGTATCCATACGAAACATTGACTGGAATAAGAATTCCTTCTTTTTCCAAAAAGGACAAATATTTGACCTAAATTTATTATAGCACAGTATGCAGTTCGTACGGACAGGATAAGAAGAAGAGTGATTATTTCGAGCAGTAGAAATTTGGTGCACTTTCCAACGTGACACATCCACACGCACGCACGCACCGGGCCTCATTCATCCCCATCCCCGGCCGTTGGATCTCTCAACCACTGTCGTACTCGTATCGTATCACCGAGAAGCCAGCCAGCGAAGCCGAGCCGAGAACCCCCCCCAAAAAAAAAGCGCCCCGCCTTTGACTTGTGAACAGTGCCCCCGGCCGCTGACGTCACCGGCCACCCCGACCCGTGCCCGTCCAAGCGCACGTGGCCCCCACGGCGGCAGGCAACAGCGACCCCTCATTCACGGGCGCGCCGACGTCACCGCCCGCCCGTCCTGTTGCTATCCGCGCGCGGGGGGCGGGGCCTTGTCCGTTGCGCGCCGACGTGGCGCGGGCGCAGCGGCCGGCGCGCGGTGGTGCCCCTCGCTGTCCGCGCCACGCCGGGACGGAACGGACGGGACGTGAGTGCGCGCAGACCGGCTGGCTGGTGGTCCCAGGGGCCGGGGCCCGACGGTCGGATGGGTGCTGGACCGGTATGGGCCGGGCCGGGGCGTGTCGGGCCGGGTCCGCGGGCTGGATGGACCAGGACCACCGCGTACGTCGTCGCTGTAGCGTTATCTGCAAGGACGTTTTCCTGTCGCGCGCTGCCGCGGCCGCCAGCTACAAATCTGCGCTGTTGGTTTCACAGATACAGGAGTTCTGTACTGTGCTGTGCTAGGAGTAAAAACATGGGTACCTACGTACGTATTACCGGCAGTGTTGTTTCGTAGCAGCAGTAAGTAAATGATCAAGTACCGTGCGTTTCAGCAGCAGAGCAGCGACACTTTCTTTAACTGCGCGTCATCAAAGAACTCCGCCGTGCACCACCGGCCCGCCGGCCGGCCACCCCCCGCTGTCGACGGTACGGCGGCGATCTCAACCGGCGCACTGTTCGTTCGCGGCCCTTTTCTGTCCGTGCGTCCGGCCGGCCGATAGGATCGGACGATCCACGAGCCAAGCTACGGCCCTGTTTGACTGTAGAACGACGGACAGCGGCATGTACACAGTACGTGCCGCCCCCGTACGTTCTTCTCAACCGACGGGGCTGTAGCAGCGTGGCAGGCCACGCGCAGGTACGTACGTACGCGCGCGCCGTGGCGTCGCCGTCGTGCCGAGGTGGCGCGGCGCACGCCCGTTTACTACGACGCCGTACCGTACCGTACGCCCCACCCCGCGTCGCTGTTCCGCGCGCCGCTACGCGACGGGACGCCCGGATGGGATCCTCTTCCTCCGGATGTCTGCTTCGCTCGCTCGCGCGCGCGCGCCTGCATGCCGGCGGCCGGCGGCGGGCGGGCGGTTTCCAGTTTTGGCCTCCGTCGCTGCGGGTGCAGCAGGAGGGGGAGGGCTGGCGCGCATTGAAAAGGAAGCAGCCATCGCCCATCGATCGGGGAGGGAGAGGCCAGGCCGGGACAGGGACAGGGACAGGGCGACACGAACAGGTCATCCGCTGTTTTGGAGGTTGGATTTGGATGGGGGCGTGGCCACATGCGTGTGTTGGTGGGTCTGGCCGTCTGGGTGTGTGTCGTCGTCTTGTGATCGATCGCACGCCGGGGCACTTGACCGAACTGCTCTGCCCGTAGGATAGGGCGGTTTTACTGGCGGTAACATCTGGGGATCGGATGGGTTCAGGGACAGGGTTTCAAAGATTGCCTCGGGATCGGAGGTTTTGACCGGGCCGGGGCGGGGCGGGGAGCAGCTTCCGACTTCCGAGCGGGCGAGCGAGACGAGGTGGTGGCACCAAATTTAATCCCGGGCGTCACTTTGCGATATTTGGTGCGGCCTCAATTGCATTTTTTATTTGACCCGATAAGAGAGCTTCAAACACTCGTGTCTAGGACTTTATTCCGGATCCGGGTTCTCTCGAGGAGAATCATTGCAATTAGAGAGGCAAGACAGGTGTCGACACTTTTGTTTCCCACAATATTAAATTAGCATCTTCGTTATTTCCTAAAACGAAAGATTTGTTGTTGTTTCGTAGTCCTAGCACTATGATATTGCGCGCATCGCTAGGAATTTCATCTTCGGGATGTGCCTCTTTATGAGGTAAATCACCAACAGGGTGAGTTCATTGGAGGAGAGTTTTCACATACAACATGAATTTGCATTAAGAGTATATGCTTTGACTAAGTACGTAGGATCACGTTCGCAGGCGTCCCCGCAGAAGTAGATCGTACTGATAAGTCAAATGTGGATATGATATTAATCCCGGGTATATCCACATCTACTTCAGGTAGAAGCATTTACAATTATATTTAAACCACTATGGTTACTCCTCAATGAATCAAAGATTTTCTGGCAAACTCCATATATAAAAGAGTATACACTAAACAACATGTTCAGTTTGGCTTTTGTGCATTTTATTTTTCTATATAAATATCAAGGCATTACACAAATAGGTATTTATCTCCCCCTAATGCCGAGATATTTCTGAAAGCATACTAACAAAATCCCCAGCCACAATCTTCTGGTAGTGACCAATGTATGCTACGGTGGTGATCTGTTTAGGAAATCTTATGCACATTAAAAAGATGGGAGTTTTAAATTTATATCTTCATATAAACAGACAAGGCCAATAATTCATATTGTATGGGAAATACCATTATAGTGCAAAGTTTCGACTAAGCAAAGGATGAAAATTACTTGGCGAGAGCAAAAGGTTGACCAAGATCCTTCTGGGACAAGCTCAAAAATAATCCATGCTACTCTCATACGTAGAAATTATAATAAGACTTGAAAAAGACAAGAAAATGCAACAGGCAATCTCTAGTAATGTGAGATTTATAATTGTATTTCTGCTGTTCTTACTTCTGGTAGATCAACAGTAGATCTTGAAAGGGCGCTATCCAAATTAGCTTTGATACAAAGCCGCCCAAACAACTTGTCCATCAGGGACTTACCGTTACCATTTGGCTTACTTTTATACTTAATAGTATATTACATAGTTATTTATTAACTATCCCCAAGTCTATTCGGTGACTTTGTGTGATTCTGAGAATTATGTGCTACATGAGCAAAGACAATCCTAAGTAGGACAAGATATGTAGTTCTTCGAGAACGCACAATCGTTTCCACACTAGCGTGATAGAAAAAATCTCAGAATATTACTAACAACTTGTTAGTGTTTTTGCAAGCTTGTGTCGCTAGGAGATGGGGTTGTTATTACTTTTTATATCATTGTATACCTCATGCTTTTTCAGCAGCAAAGAGAGAAAGATGCCAACATCGGGTTGTGCACTTTGTAACCGAGGTTGTAAGCCTTTATCTAATATTTAAAACACTGGTAAGGTATTACTAGCTCGCCATTCGAGCACATAATTATAATTCTCATTTGTGATGTCTTATTATAGATCCAAATTCATGCATTATGTTATATTGCTTCAGGTT
>OAMR01000256.1:129624-152147 GCA_900205405.1 Echinochloa crus-galli
CCCGCCGCCGCCATCCCGAGGTCCACCGGGCTTCCGGCGAGGCCTTCCGGCGACGGCGAGGTGGAGGAAGGAGGGAAAAAGGTGGCTGCGGCGGCGCCTTCGGTTTCCGCCCGTGCCGCCCTGGAGGGCGACGCACACGTAGGTGCGTTCCGTGAGCAGCATGATGAGAACGAACCATCCGCCATCTGCGGACGGACAAGCAGCAGACTGTGTACGTAGCCGGTAGCCGGCATCTTTATCTATGCGCACGGCCATTCCACATGTGACTGGACTGGTGGAGCTTGGCTTTGTGGCTGGCACGAGCTCTTGCGGCGCCTTGTCCCTCCCCTCCTCGCCTCCTGCCTTGGATTCACCATGATTTGCATGCCCGCCCGGGCTCGGGAGCTGAGTCAGGACACGCCTCCTCTCCGCTATCTATCTATCAATCGATGGGCGGGCGCACGGCGGCCAGCCCTCCATTTCACGTGACGCCACACGCGACATGTGAGCGAGTTTTGTAACCTTGTTTGGTCTGAAATCCCGCGAGGAGGAAACCGCCCGGCAGTCCGGCACCACGGCATCGATCACTTGACGCGGACTCGCTCCGTGCTGCTGCTGTGTGGGCGGCACCATCACCAACCGAAGCGAGAGCCCTCTCGCTTGCTACGACAAGAGGTGGACCGGGCCAGCCGGGTAGACTGTGAGTGGCGCTGTCGCTCGACGTCAGCGCCCGCCGCGTGCCCCATCCCACACGATGGTTTGTTGGCGGACACGATTGACCTTTTATTTATGTGCACCTACCTGACCTGACCCTCTCCGGCCTCGGTGGATGCGCATGCGCCGCACGCCCGAGGGCCCGGCCACCCGCTGACCGCGTACGCTCGCCAGCGCGAGCTCGGGCGGCCGGAGACCGAGCAAACAGCACGGCAGCGGGCCATCGATCAAAGGCCATCGGTGGATGGGGTCCTGCTTCCAGGGTTGGTTTGTTTACTAGCGCGGTGGAGGGGCAGTGGGCGCGGATGGATGCTCTCCATCCATTCGCTCCTGGGCTCCGGCTCGTGCCTTGCGTGACAGATGCGCCACGCCACGCCGCTAGATAGGGCTGGGGAATGCGAATGATGCGCTTCGCATCGATGTCGACAGATTGAGGCCATTGTTCGGCCAGCGGCCTGTCCGTGTCTTACACGAAGAAGCTTCAGGGACACTCCTCGCCTCTTCTTTCTCTGTAGCTATACTTAATTTCGGGAAATGGCCTAGGCCCGGGAGAGGCGGAGACCGGGCTCCATAGTAAATTTTCAGAGCCGGTCGACAGCCCAGGCCTGCTACGAAGACGCTGGGCCGGGCCTACTAAAAAGGGCAACATTCGTTCCTCTACTTAGCCCATGCTGTTTGGCGTTTGGCGAGTTATGCACTTAATTATGCTCCCATCCAGTGTCCAGTCAGTTGTTTTTGTTCATGCCTGCAGCGTTCCAAGGTGTGACAGCGAAAAAAAAAGCATAGCCTTTCAGTTTCCTTTCGGCGTAAAACTATATAAGATTTTGGACATCTTGCACTATCACCAGTCCAGTCCACCAATTCAAGCTCGAGGAACAACACATTCTGTCACCTAGTAGGCTCTACCAAACTCATCATCACTCTATGGGGAGAGAAATCGCAAAATGAGAACTGGAATTTCACTTGGCCGCCGATACATCGTTCTTCCTTCTTTGACCACATTTTCCTTTCCGTGTTGTGTTGCTGGCCATCTACCACCGCTCTAGAAATGTGCGTACACAAAGCAAGCAAGCTACGCGCTCACCGGCCGGTAAACGCGCTCTTGGCCGTCCTCGGCATGTAGTCGAAGCTCTCCTCGGACTTGTTCTCCGGCCGCGGCGAGCCCTTGGCGCCCAGGAGCGGGTCCGAGTCCTTCTCAATCATCTGCAAACATCACGTCCAAATCTTCGTCACCTCTCTACTTCTAGTCTCCAGTCTCCGGTCTTCTACAGTTTCAGAGAAGAAATTTTACAGCGTGGGTGGGTCGACAAGTTTACCTGCGTGATGACCGGAAGCGATCCGACGGCCTCGGTCTTCTTCCGGCTCTCGGCGACGGAGTAGTAGGAGTAGAGGCCCATGCCGAAGATGGCGATGAGGATGCCGGCCACGTTGCGGACGCTGAAGGGGTCCTTGAGAATAATGTAGCCGAAAGAGAGCACCAGGCACGTCTTGAGGTGCCCCAGCACCTGATACGTCACGGGGGACGTCGTGCCGATCACCAGGAACGTGCTGAAGTTCACGCACACCGCGATCGAGCACGATAGCGCGATGAACGCCTGCACATCATGAAAAAAAAAACCGTGGGCTGCTTAGTCACACTTGCAGCTCGTGCCGATCTCTTCAGACGACAGAGTGGGTACATTAATTACTTACCACGACTTCGACAGTGTAGTTGAAGGCGAAGACGTCGCGCTTGGTCAGGAGCTTGTCAACGAAGGGGCCGGTGATCAGCAGCACGGCTGACTGGTACGGCGACGACTGGTACAGCAGCTGCGTGGAGGACACCTTCAGCCTCCTCTGGATTTGGTTGGTCAGCTTTGTTCAACACCAAGGTTAAGGATGACAACCAGGGAGCATGAGGATAAGCAGGGTGCATGAAAGACTGTAAGATCTAGCAGCAAGCTTGAGCTGCTGAACATGTCCCTGTTGGAACAGTAAGCACAAGGATACAATCTGTCCGACGCATGTGGCGGCGATGGTGAGCACGGCAATGATGGAGCCGAGGAGATTGAGCTGGAGATCAGTGACCGACGCGATGCCGACTCCCAGGAGCAGGACCATGAGTGCGGCCTTGATGCTCTGGCTGAAAGGTTCAAGATTGTTGAGCATGAGAGCAGTTCATCTTTGCATCAAGTCGAAACTTTACAGGACGTGTACAAATGTGCCAAATAGTGTAATGGAATTCGAGGACGACCTGAACTTCTTGTTCAGAAAGATGGTTTCCAGGACTATGGTGAAGGGTATGATGGCCAGCTTGGTCATCTGTTGCAAGAGACAATTAACGGTAAATAAATTCAGAGGCAAGAAGGTAGCACTTGGGTTTCAGAAAATAGTAGACTGTGCATGCTTGCCTGGTAGAAGCCAACAGAGTTGAATCCGAGACAGAGGTTGAGGAGGCCTATGGAGATGCCATTGAGCAACCCAAAGGAGATGACAGTCCGCGCGTCGATCGGCTTCGGCTCGAAGAAGCGCAGCCGCTGCGCCACGTACAGCGTGAAGAAGGTGACCATCAGGTGCCAGCTCGTCAGCGTCGTCGCTGCATTAGATTCGTGAGGCAAGGAAACATTCAGAAACTTCAGGTACAAGCATGAATGAAGACAGTAATAGACTGAACTCTGAAGTTTGGTAGGAGCTCTGAAAGCACGTGCTCACCGAAGAAGAAGCCGAGTGTGCTGATGAGGTACTTGTTGCAGATGACGATGGCCACGGACGAGGTGACCGAGAGGCTGAGCGCGCCGACGACACCCATCCTGGAGCCGGCGCCGTCAGACATCTCCTCCCCGGCGACGGCCGGTGACTTGTCTGCTGGTGCAGAAGCGGCCATGAGCGAAAGGTTACCACGGGCGATCCCTAGATATGCTGTGAATCTCGATGTCTCTTCTCGTCAGGACGCACGCGCGCACGTGTTAAGCTCGCTCCGCTGGGCAGGAGCGTTGACATTGCCGTGGCAGAGTGGCACCAACTCCGAGGCCGGCGAGCTCGGGCATTACTACGCTCACGTGGCCTGTGTCAGTGTGGATAAGGGCAGTCCCAACCCAAAATATTAGACATGATTTCCATAGCCTCCACATCATCAAGAAACTTGTAGTAGACATTACACTCCCAATGCAAACACCACTCTTCCACATTTCAATTTAATGCTAGTTCTCTCACATCTTGTCTTGGATGGTGTGTAAACACCATGTCTCATGCAAGATCCGGTTTCCTTCTCTTTCTTCATTTAATCACTTGCCACATCATCTTTCATCCTAGGTGGCAGTCCATTTAATACTATGGACACCATCCTAGTCACTGGGTTGGGACTGCTTAAAAAAGAAAACATGGTTGTGTGGTGGTGGTGCGAACCGTGCACTAATCGAAGTTAGTCGTCTGTTGAAAGCACGGCACGCGAAATGGTTCGTGCATTGCTGCAGGAACCGATCCCATGGACTTGGTTGAAGGTCTGAACACGTCACCACGTGTGATGTTTGAGTGCTACCGTGCAACAAAAAGGTTGGTGACCGATGCCAAATCATGGGTCCTACTTAGGCCTAGCTGCAAGAAGACAGCAGGGAGAAGGTAGCTTCAAGTTGGTATGTAACCACCTCGAGTGTACTGAATACTGATATCTGAGATCAGGGCCATGTTTAGTTCCTGATCAAATCATCAAACTTTTAAAAATTCTCTCTCCAAACTTCACTATTCACCTATCACATCAAATCTCTCTCCTCATGCATGTAGTACTAAACGTTGGTAAATAAAAAAACTAGTTGCATAGTTTTGATGTACACGACGAGACAAATCTTTTGAGCCTAGTTAGGTCATGGTAGGACAATGTTTACCACAAACAAACAAAAAGTGCTACAGTGTCCGATATGACTTTTTCACTTCACTTTTCACCTTTCCTCAAGAACTAAACACCCCCAGTATGCACGACGGAGTATGCAGTAGGTGGGTTGTCACTGTCTCCCTGACTTACTAACTAGCCAGTCGTCACATCGCCATATGCTCATCAGCTCATGCATGGGGGTGGACCAGTGGCATCTCAATCTCTAGTGTCCATGAAATGGAAATGTTTGTTTTATAAGGCCTTCTCCAATAGTATAAGCTGGCATCTAGCTCTAAACACTGTAAGAGACAACTCTTTCTCAATGATCTAGGAGTAGCTCTTAGCACATATCTCATAATATAAATAACCTCGAACATTATCCTCACATAATTTTTAAATACGTGTATGAGACTATCAAAAGATAGTTTTTCACTTTTGCTATTGTTTATAAAATAAAAATAATAATTTAGCTAGGTTAGAGCTAGTTCATTGGAGAAGGCCTAAGTCAGCAACCAAGAAATCTACAGTCACAAAGGTCAATCAGCTAGCACAAGACGACAGTAATTGTCAAGTAACCCTGCGGCAATCACAAATTAACAACTAGTACTAGTTGAACGATATGTTTACCGAAGCTTCAAAAGCAGTAGCAGTACGATCCATTTGATTAGCCCGTGCTGCAGTACCCTAGGCATTTCCTAGAAGATCTGGGGATGCTAATTAATGCCGGCACGGCTCTCTGTCCCGCCACGATACTCGGCCATCTGACTGATTTGCTTGCTCCGAGAGAAGGAGAGAAGGGACAGGTCAACGGGAGACCGGCATGGAGATCGCCGGAATACGTGTGGTTCTTCGTTCTTCGGTGCTGCCACTGACTACTGGCCCAGGGGTGTGGCCGTGTGGGTGCACGGAGCCCCCGGTTGTTGTGCCCGGTGGCAGGAAACTTCCAATTGGACCCAGATCCCTGAGCAATGTGCGAGGCACTACCAGTCCCAGGCAGAGAACTTCCATTGGCAGAAGCATTTGCAGATTCCAGATTCCAGTAGGGACCATAGCATTTCCCGTGACGCCTCCACGAAATCCATGCGTTCCTCCGAACAGTCCCGGACGTTGCCGGAGAGTGCTGTTCACAAGGACCCGAGGCGGCGCGGGGTGCTGAGGATATTTTCCGTGATTTCGTCACCGACGGCGACGTCTGCCCGGAATTAGGCGGAGACGAGACGAGGATGGCACGGACTCATTCCCCACGGAGGACCGGAAGGAAGCTCCGGCCAATGCAGCGCTGCCACGGCAGACACGCGCGACGCCGGGTCACTAGGCGTGGCCAGGGCCCGTGTGGATTTCCCTTCGTTGGTTTGACTACCAACAAGAACAAGCCTATGTGCAAGCAAATTATATTTCTAGCGTGTACACCTAGTGTCCCTTGGGAAAGTAAATTATCTGACGAACCTGCTTAATTAGCATCGTTTCGGAGTGCGTAGCTAATGAAATGACGAGGCAGGTGCACATGACTGAGTTGGTTTAACCCAGATCATCTTGTAGCTACTAGCATCAACTTGGCCTGGTTCACATGTACGGAGCACACGCATTGCGCTCGTTCTGGTTACCAACTCCGTCCCATGATTGATTCTACGCAACCTGCTCTGAATCTGAATGTACATGCAGGTGCACCTAGTAGATATGTGAAAATCATAACCTACTACTAGTAGCAATATGCTGCTTCTCTTCTCTGTTTTTCTTTTCTGTTTGGAATCGGTGAGCAATGCATTGCTGAAACGGGCCGAGCTTGTACATGGCGGCAGCTAGGGCCCTGGAACAACGGACAGGCAGTTAAACATGCCCAGTAACCGAAGGCGCCGGCCGGACGCTGGCGGCGACAGACCATGGATGTATGTGTATCCAATCTACAATTAGAGGATGCCGCAGGATTTCGTGGGCGAACGTACAGCAGCGAGAAAGCATGTGGGCAATCAGCAGAATTTTGATCCCCAACGATCCAATCAAAACAAACGAGCAAATTATCCAAACCTATCGAGGAACAAATGAAACGGGCAGAGCCAGCGTGTGATCCAAAAGACAAAGCAGCGCGAGGCAGGTGTGGAAGAACGGGGAGGAGGGGAGATCGTAACGTACGCACCTCTTGGTGGCGCGGCCTGCCTTGGGAGGATCCCTCTATTTGTTTATTTATATATATCCCCGGTTCTTCTTCCCCGGCGCGGCGGGCGAGGCCTCGGCCGATCGGATCTCCTGGCGAGGAAGGAGAACGGTGGGAGGGAGGGAGTAGGAGGGCGCGGAGGGAACCGCGGGTTTTGGTCGTCGCAATTGATTGCCCCGCGTGTTTTGTGAATTGGATTGGAGGAGGAAGAGGGGTGGTGGTGGAGGAGGAGATGAGGCGGGGGCGAGGAAGTCTTCCGAGAGAATGGAGGGAGGGTAGGTGGCGAACTGCTCAGGCGCCCGCCGTCGCCCGCATGATCGCGGCGCGTCGCATCGGCATCGCCTCGCCGTAGGAGAGGTGGGGTAGGACCTGGTTTTTTTTTTTTGGAGAAAGGGTAGGACCTGGGTGGGGGTGCCCCACCGACACCTCCCTGTTCTCCTGCCCCTCTGAAACGTGGGCCCTGGTCCGGGGGCATCGGCGCATGGGCCCATTTGTCGCGGGGCCCTCGGAGGAGCCTCAGTTTTTATTGTGTTTTGCATATGCGGCGGGATAAATGAGCACAGGTATTGTTTGACGTTTTAAAAACCCTTTTGATTTTTTTTTGTTAGTGATGAACTGATGATACATGCCCACATCAATACGTAACGTGGCAAAAACCACCGAAATATTAAAGTTGTTCATTTATTCGGTTTTGAAGGTTTCGTAGGTGAAACATTCCTAATTTCGAATAGAGCCTGATGAGATGACCACATGCAAATCGATCATAGGTTAATTGGTACTACCCTCCGTTCAAAATTATAGTTCGTTTAACTTATTTTACCACAAGTTTGACCGCTTATTTTTTAAAAAAATATATAAATATAGTCAAAATTAAGTTATTTTTGAAGAATTTTTGTTAATAAAGCAAGCCAAAAAAAATATGATAATTTACACAAAATTTTGATTAAGACGAGCGATCAAACTTAGAGTCAAAAAAATTAAACGAAATATAATTTGAAACGGAGGGATACTTATTTTCAGTCTGTTTATCCAAGTTCGGGTTCTCACAGCATAGTATAATGGGTGTTTACTTTTTTTTTCTTTTCTAAAATTATTTTTAAAATTAACCAAAGCTAACTTTTAAATGTTAAACGATGTAATATAGTTGGATCATACAAAAGTTGGGAGTGCCAAACTGAACACCAAGTTGCCACAGAAGACTATTGCTCCGATCAAAAGATTGTTAGAACTTATTTTCAAAACCTTATTATTTTTCGTAAAATATTAAAAAGTCAGCAACATGTTATGCATGCTTACTACGACCAATAAACAAACCAGTCGTTATAGCCGCCGCTATAGCGTCCGCTCTTTCGTGACAACTAAAGAAAAGTCGTAGTGGTACATGTTTAACCATTTCGTCTTATATTTTTCTAGTCTTATTATCAGAGCCAACTGTATTTTAGTCGCTGTTGCCCGTTGCTACGCGCCCATGGAACGTGGCTGGTACAAAGGCGTGCCAATGATCATACCGCGTCCTTGCTGACTCCCTTGGAGAGCTGAAGGCAGGATTGGCTCACGCCAACTGTTGTTAGGTTAGAAGCCGTTGTTTCACCAGCATCATCACTCGCGTACGCAGCTCGCCAACCTTGCGCGTCCCGACAAGCGCGCCCGTGCGCGACCACGACGGCGTCCGTTCCGACGACCACGTCCAAGGGGGAGGAAAAGCGTATAGGGTACATGAGAGTCTGTACGAGCTTTTCTGTGTTCGCTGCCGTCATTTGGACGAAAATGACTGCTGCTGAACTTTCTTCACGGAGACATTGGAACAGAAGAGACGTACCGAGTGATGAACCTAAGTGGATGTAGACACCTATCAGACTGGGTGGCGACTGGCGAGTGCCCAACCTCTGAGGGCAGTCCTAATCCTATGATTAGAATGGTGTCTATAAAATTAAATGACATGCTACATAGGTCAAAAACTAGTGTGTCAAATGAGTTAATGAAGAAAGAGGAAATCGAATCTTATATGAGACATGATTTCTACACATTATCCAAGACATAGCGAGAGATGAGTGTCATTAAACTTAAGTTTGGAATAGCAATGTTTGGATCATTCAGAATGTGACATTTCAAACCTGAATGTGACATTCAGAATGTCATTGGTTATTCATAAACGCCAAAGATGCCCCACGTTCGGCAGCCTAACGGCAAAGACGTTCGTTCGACCGATGATGCTAGGAGAGAAAAATACGGAGTATCTAGTACTCAAACCTAGTCAGCGACATCGGCCAATGCTGAATGGCAGAAATACTTCCAACATGCAGGCCTAAACTTCCACCCAATGGAAGCCTAAACATGCAGGCCTAAACACCTAGTCAGAGACACCCTCGCAAGTCAAAAATAAGGGAAACTTGTTCGGTCCACATCAATGAGATGGTATCAGGAGTCAGAACTTAGGAAGCTTAAAGGGATGTATGATTTCATGGAATCATCAGATCAAAAGAACATAAGTTACAAGCACAGCCACCGTGCCACTGTTCCTCACGCATAACAGATCAGTCTTACACAGGTTCGCGGTCGCGGCGTTTAATGGATGAGCCTTATTGGTTCCATATTGCACACTTAATGATACAACAGCAGCGACCTTTGTTGTTATGTACATTCTTATGAGGCGAAAAAGAATATCAACTGGAGTTGAGCAGGATCTCAAGTAGGAGGCTCATCTTGATTGTTCTTTTGGTATACGGTTTCTAGGCACTCCTTGGCCCGGTGAACCTTCGATTGGAGGTAAAAGCTCCCAAATTTCGCATTTCTTTCAAACAAGTTATCGTACCGCTGCGTAGCACATAGAGTTGTCAGCATATTGGAGTCACAACTGTAAGTGCAGATAATATCAAGTGTGCGAAAGTGGGTGATAACTAAAGTAGCAGACCTGGACAATCTCTTCCCACGTTGAATTCTCTGATACACCCAGTATCTGCCGGGCTTCCTGCTCTGTCATTGTTTTACTGGCTCTACGAATATTATTCATTGCCTCGTGGGCCACGCCAGTTTTATTTGCATCTGGCAGAATACAAGACGAAACCAAAATAAGGAGCTGCAGAGGAAACAAATCTCGCCCTTTACTGGAATAATTCAATGAATATCAAAATTATCATCCAGAAGGTAATATCCATTCAATAAAGTCTCGATGTGGGAGGAAAGCATTGGTGTGATTGGATGCTAAGATGATGCTGAAAGGCACCTTCCTATACTGTTATCGTGTCCATGAGTCAATCTAGCCAATAAATGAGTACAGTACTTACAATGTGTGAATGAAATAGTCCAAATACTGTGGTCCATTGGATGAGTAGTAGATGGATGAATTTAGTAAATAATGTGTAGCAGGAAGCAATCCAGCAATCAGAAAGCAATTTACCAGTTTAAAAACCTAAATATAGTTTTACACATGATACACCCCCTTGTTGCTACAGGGAGCACGAGGGGTTTTGTTCACTAAAAGACAGATGATAACTCCTTATGAATTTATCTTTCATATCTCTTTTCCCCCTTAGAAATCACCTCATTCAGTGAAAGAATTGTCTGCATATTTATAAGCCATTGACCTTACTGAACATTTGTTAAAAGAGCATTAGTAGACAACAAAGAAACACATATTTTCCTAAATCAGGTCCTCAATTCTGTATGTTCGCACAGGACACCAAGACAAATCAAAGGGTTATTTTTTAGCATCATTCCCTGTTTCTAAGAAATAAATCGTAAATACTAAAATTGTCAGGGGTATATGTAGCTGACCTCATCTATCACCATAAACCAGAACTCATAGGATATGTCTTACTTCATTCCAGTCGTTTCTTTCATGTTGATGAAACAAGGCTCTTGTGACAGTTCCTTTTCCTTTAGATAATATACTTCAAATCCCTTACGAGATTGATAGAAGGCAATTGAAATCAATACATGATTTCAATACCAACTCAAGCCCCCACTGTGTGAATATATCTGGCCACTGAGCACAGCCAACCCTTTTTTTTCAAGAACTGCTTTTCACATGTTTCATTAACAGGAAAGGGCAAAACAAAAGGTCTTTACAAAACTGTACAGGGCCCAACTTCAAGCATAAGTATTGGCAGTTTAAATGTGTATGGTGGACTCAGGTTTCTTGAGGCTACATGCTGAAGCTTCAACGCCTTGGGCATATAGGTAGGAACTAAGCATCTTATAAATTACGATATGAAAAGTTTTATGAGGGTCAGAAACCTATTGATGAACAAAACCATGACATAAAACTGGCTGCAAGCTAAGACAAATACAGAGACCTATCTTATCTTAATTGCGCCAAAGCGATTGGACGAGAATAAAAAGTAAAAAGAATTTTAGGAAGTTATGACAATTACTTTGTCTGCCATTTATTTTAATGAAACCTGATTCATCATCAGTCATGCAGTGAAACACATAATTATCATTTATTTCCTCAACAATCTACCATTTAAGTACCAAAGTTGGTAGCTGTCATCTGCACACCCATGTTTTTGTCTACGGAAGGAACACGGAACTAGCAGAGACTAAATGTGGGTCATGAAGAAGCTCATGGCAGCAGAACTTACTATCAAGTGCTTTACGATATGCCTGAAGCATAGCTCTTCCAATAATCGTAGAACCCATGACAATCAGGTTTGCAATAAGCTTCCCAACCTGAAGAAGCAAAGATAGAACAAAACAATGAGCAGCAAAATTTGTAAGCCATGCGTATGTATGCATCTTCTTTCAGGGAGTATAAATGCTAAATCTATCCAATATTATGCGGATACACCTGCTTGGCTCAAAAACTGTTTATTGTTGCCATGACCTTTTGGAACCTAAAACTAGACCAGTGAGACAATGCAGACCGTAGACCCACACCAGTGAGACAGTTGGTGTCATTAAGGAATTCGGAGGTTTAGTTTCAGGAGCCCCAACCCTGT
This sequence comes from Echinochloa crus-galli, assembly GCA_900205405.1. Lineage (NCBI taxonomy): Eukaryota > Viridiplantae > Streptophyta > Magnoliopsida > Poales > Poaceae > Echinochloa > Echinochloa crus-galli. Next base: position 141,257 of record OAMR01000256.1, read on the forward strand.
CATGTGTCATGTGAAATTTTAGCCTATTTAGGCGCTCAATGCATCAAACCTTATGTTACTCTGCTGCCTAGAGTCAGCTGCATCAGTAACGTAAAAGCATGTTTACAACCCGTTGTTTGACGGGAACCATACATGTTGTAGTTGTACCAGCATATTCTCCTATCCTGACATGCATCCAAATCCCATTTCTCTGCCGCGTCTTGCGCGATTACAGCGCCCACGCACATCAGGCCGAGGACACCAGCAATTCGAACGGGCAGGCCTCTAAATCACGCAGAGGCCAGCCTTGACCCCAACAGGAACAGGGAAAGGAAGGATCGCAGCTCCCCTCGACCCAACGAAGCGAACGCGCGAGAACAGGAGACTCAAAACTAAACTAGTTTCTACCGCCCGTCGCATGCTCAGGCAGCGCGAGAAGGAGATCGAACGGGGCAGGAAAGGGAGGAGGGGAGGGGACTCACCATGGTGGCTCCGACGGGGGATGCGATCCAAGCCGCGGCGCAGCTGCCGGAGAGACGCCGTGAGGTGGGGGGAGGAGGGGGGAGATTCGCGAGTCGCGATTGGTTCGTTTCGTGCTGGGCCGATTTGATCGGGAGGAAGGGGAAGAGAGGAAAGTTCCAGAAGGAGCGAGGAGGCGTCGCGGCGCGGGCGCTAGACCCGGGCCGGGCTAGTCCAGGCCCAGCATAGTGCTCGGCTCCTGTGTGGGCTGCCGGTCCAGTTCGCTCGCTGTGGCCGCGTGGGTTCATTTCGCTGCGTTCACGTTTTTCATTCCGGCATGGCAGAGAGCAAACAAAGGTATAGAACAGCTATAGCTACACCCTCTGTTTTCTAATGTTAAGGCGTTTTTGTTTTGTCCTGATACTGATAGAGATCCTGATAGATGCTCTTTTAGACTAGAGGGAGGGGGCCGGGTAGCTATTTAGAATCCTGATAGAGGCTTTATTTCTTGGGAGCGTATCAGGTGGAAACCAGCCCACCCGTGGAAACTATGGAAACTAACGTGCATGGGGACATGCACGGGAGGTGGGACGGGGAATTTGCAAAATCACAGGCCTTATTTCTTAGGTTTCACGGCTTGCTGCAAGCTTAAAATTTCGCTATAGCTGCTGTTTAGAGCATAGATGTCAGACGCCACACTCGCCCTGTTCGTTTGGATTGTTTCCAGCGAGCCAACAATGTTTTTCTCTCAGCAAAAACCAGCGCCACCAACCAACCAGCAGTGTTTTTCTCTCAGCAAAGACAGCGCCAGCCACCAGCGACCAACCAGCAGTGTTTTTCTCTCAGCAAAGACAGCGCCAGCCACCAGCGAAACGAACAGGCGACTATTTTTCTTTCCGATGGCAACCCGGCCAGCACTCTAATCGGAGTGCAACGTTTAGAGAAGAAAAAAAGGGACAAGGATCTGCGAAATATGGGGCAGGTATAAAAGATCAGCGCGAGAAATGGGACAGGTTTGATCCAAAAGATCTGCACTGCATTGTAGTATTACACACTTGCTGAGTTGCTGTAGTCAATCGAATCCAGCACCTTGAAACTAACATACATAAGCAGGCACTAGCTGCTAATAATACTACTACCAGAACGTACAGCAGGGAGGGGGAAATTAACCGGCCAGGTCTTTTTCACTGCTACAACAATGCAAAGCCATCCCCGTGGAAGCAAACACAAAGGCCATCATATACAAACGAACACGCAGTCCTGCTACACCAACCCAAACCTTCTTTCTTCTTCTTCTTCTTCTTCCAGCACTCCAAACCGATCCGCTGCGTCAAGTTAAAAACAGGAAAAGAAAAAAAATCCCAATCCGACGGCTAGCTAAGCTTCGTTGTTCTTCCTGCTTCACCGATCAACAATTCCAACAGCCTGCCCGTGTTCTTGATTGCTTCACGCGCCGCCCGTGCCGCCGCCGCAGTCTCGTGCATGCGTGCGTGGCGGCCGGCGTCAGTCAGTAGCCCAGGTGGCCCATCTCCCAGTTGAGCGTGGACGCCACCCTGTCATGGTAAGGCACGTACTCCTGCACCAACCGATCGAAGTTGATCATATTATTAGCAGCCGGTCTGTGAACTGAAGAAGAATCTTCTGACGATCGACGCCATGGCCGACGCATCATTCGTTAATTTTTTTACCTCGAGCTTGTCCATGAGCTCCTGCGCGGTGGGCGCGAGCACGATGATGCGGCGGGCGCTGGGGTTGATGAACCCTTCCTCCACCGCCTTGTCGATGAAGGTCAGCAGCGAGTTGTAGTAGCCGTCCACGTTCAGGAGCCCCACCTGCAAACACAAGAACGAAATATTCAGTCGAGGAGCACAGCACATCGATCATACAGATCGAGACGACGGCGGCGACGCGACGCGACGCCCGCAGCTAGCTATGCCTATACGCGTAGGGGTTTACCGGCTTGTGGTGGATGCCCAGCTGCGCCCACGTGATGACCTCGAGCAGCTCCTCCAGCGTCCCATACCCTCCTGCAGCGGAAACAAAAACCCACGGGCCCGATCGATCAGCTTCAGCTTCGATCCGGTACACATCAGTACGTACATGCACGCGTCTCGGCTCGACACGCACGGCGGCCTACGACTCCTCTCAGCGAATCGCCAGCGGTCTCAGCGACCAGCGCTCGATCTCTGCTCCAATTATTGGCCAAGCTACGTACTGTGCATCGGTGCATCCGCTTTGGAGACATGCATGTGAGGCTAGCTCCGGTCACTGTACCGGGTAGCTGTGTCCTACATACTACTGTACGTAGCTGTAGCGCTGCAGTCCGAGTGCAGTGGTCTGTCTCTTTGGAGTACATGGATGTGCATGCAGTTCAGCTGTTGTGCATTGCATTGCATTCACTTGATCCTCGTGCGAGTGCGAGATCCTAGATCTACTCATCTACTAGTAAAAATCCGCGAGCGGGGTGACTCACCGGGCAGCGCGATGAATGCGTCGGACTGGCGCGCCATCTCGGCCTTCCTCTGGTGCATGTCGGCCACCGGCCGCACCTCCCCGACCGTCTCGCCGCTTATCTGCCGAGAGATTAAAAGAAGAGAACAATTGTCACCTCTGGTACGTTTCACCGTGAGTAATACGTACAACAGTACAGTCGCTGCAAGGGGAATGGTGCTGCATGCAAAAGAAATCTTTCTTGCCATGCCATGCTAATGATGCCTATACAGGCTGTGTTTAGTTCCCAAAAATTTTTCAAAATTTTTTCTCCAAACTTTACTATTCACATATCACATCAAATTACATCAAATCTCTCTCCTCATACATGAAGCACTAAACGTGGATAAATAAAAAAACTAGTTGCATGGTTGTGATGTACACGGTGAGACGAATCTTTTGAGCCTAGTTAGGTCAAGTTAGAACAACGATTACCACAAACAAACGAAAAGTGCTACATTGAGGTACAGTGTTCGATGTGACATTTTCACCAAACTTTTCAACCTCCTTTTTGAAACTAAACACAGCCACAGCCTGCGGGCCTCTCTACGAGTATGACCTACCTAAGTTTGGGGAATGGCATGGTATGATGGTGCTGGTATGGAAACAGAGCTAGATGTACTGGTCCTCTCAACCGTTCGGGGATGGTAAAAGGTCGTAACAGGAGTAGAGTAACTAGGAAGAGGACCACGCCGTGGCACCACGGCCACAGAGCATACATACATGCATGACCTGCCTCAGTGAATGAATGCCCACCGGAGCGCAGGACCAACGGGTTAATTGTGTCACGTATATATCGATCTACTGCAAAGGCACAGGGTGATGGCCACAGCAGAGACGAACGAAATGGTAAGAACAAGCTGAAACACATGTCCACCATTTTAAGACCTGTTCAAACCCTACCTAGGTGCAAGAACAACTTTCCCCGGCGACCAGGCAGCAGAAAGGGATGGATGGTGCCACGGCAGGGCTTTTGGGGGAAAGCAAATAAAATTGGCCTACGACTACAACTAATGAACATCCGCCCGTAAAGCAGCGCTTTCCCTGGTTGTTTATCCTCACGCCAAGATCTGGGATTCGTGCCAAAAAGCACGTACTAGGACTAGCAGCTCTCGATCACGGCCTGCCCGGCGATTTGTGTTTGTGCGGTTGTGTCCCAAGTGCCATGTCCCCCGGGACTCCAGCACGGGCGTTCAGCGAGCCCAAACTCCCAAGCCACATTTGATAATCACTTCTACAGTTCTACAACCGTTCTAACGCATTAGAAATCCTCTTTTTTTAAAAAAAAATCAACAAACGTGAGCGCGTGTTCTGTCATGATTTGGATTTGGGGCCGGCCAAGACAGCCGCTGCACTGCTCCTAACACAGAGCAGGTCACACTCGCTGACAGGACAGCTCAATGAACAGCTCAACAGCAGGTATTTAGAGCATGCTTGTCAGAGTGCTTGTGGTGCATCCAAGTACGCTGCGGCTGAGCAAGTTTGTCATTCTTTTATTAGTTTACTGGTGTATCAGATTTGGCGATTAGGCAAGGAATGCAGCTGTGACATGCAACGGAACGGGCAGTAGGCGTGGAGGGGATGGGCATGCATACCTCCGGCGTCATGAGCGTCTTGGGAATGACCCTGCGCGTGGACAGCAACATGACAAAAAGAAAGAGTGATCAGCTCAGGAACGGCCAGCCACAAAACATTCTTCTGGGGATGCATGAGAGGATTCTTTCTTTCGTTCCATTTCCATGCCGAGAGAGAGAGAGAGAGAGCAGCCGGCTTAGTAGCAGCGATTGCTTGCTTACCCGATGACGTGGCGGCCGCCGTCGTAGACGGCCTGGGAGACGAGCCCCATCAGCCCGATGCTGCCGCCGCCGTACACCAGATCGACGCTCCGCGCCACCTGCACACAGAGACCACACACGACACGCGCGTGGGTTACAAACCTCTCGGGAAGCCACCATAAAAAAGAGAGGAAAAAAAAAACTTCTCGGGAGCGTCTGCGCTGGCTGCAAACTCGTGTCGCGTGGGCGCGCCACGCGCCAGCGACTGTTCACCGGCGCGGTCCGCGCGTGCATGTGGACGAACGGGACCGGGTGGTGCTCGCTCGGGTAGTCGGGTGGCTGCTCTGTGCCTCTGTGGCCTGGTGCGGCTGTGTGCTCTGCTCCTGCTCGGGCTCGGCTCTGCCTCACCGCCTGCTAGCTGGGATGGTGGTGGACTGGTGGTGCCGCGGCCGCCCGCATCATTATGGAGCCGTGAATGCGGTAGGGGACGCCGGCTCGGCACTGCGACGGCTGCGCGCCAAGGCCACGAGTGCCCGCGCCAGGGGTGCGAGCTCGCCACGCGGAGGACACGGCGCGGGGGGACGCGGACACGGCAGGGAGGCCGGGGGAGCAGGAGGGCACTCCCAAATCGGGAGGAGAAGGGAGCAGCGACAGGGCGGCGCGCAGAAGCAGAGGACCGTGCGTGGCGATCTCTGCGTGTGCGTGTGGCGTGTGCCCCTGCTTGGGTCGGGGCATCAGCAAAAGCGGGGGCACACGGCCGGCCTGCTCTTGCTTGGCGTACGGGGACGACGGAAGTGGAAAAAAAAGAGGAGGGATCTGCCGAAAGCCCTGCATGTAGTATATACTACTAGAGCTGAATTTTGCATACGATCTATTTTAGTGTGCATTTGATTCGGATCTTTCAAAAAAAATATTTTAGTGTGCAGATATGTGTGCCTGTTGCACTGCACCACAGTTTATACAGAGACATGGTACGGGGTGTGGTAGCTAATCTAACTGACATGGAGCTATACAGGTGCAAGAAGGAGGCGACATGACCAGACAGAAGCAACGAGGCAGCACGTACGCTCCCTGTCGTCGTGGAGAGTAGATGCATGTATATGTACATACAAGTATACAACGCCTAATATATAATCAAGTGCCGCGACTGGGGCACGGTGAACTATAGAGTGAGTTTGAGATCATTACCAGCTCGTTGCCGAGCTCAATGGCGGCGTCATGGTAGCTCCGCTTCTTGCCCTGGCTGCTGCCGCAGAAGACGCAGATCCTCTTGAACCTCGACTGCCTCATCGTCATGGCTAGCTACCTAGCTGCTACGCGCTACCACCTTCGATCCCGGCCTGGGATCCTCTTCCTCCCTCACTCGGTCTCTGTCTACCCAACCCGGCCGTACGTATTTATCTCTCTCGTTGCTTGCGGCGGCGAGCGAGGTGTGGTGCGTCACTGTGTGCCGCTGGCTATAGCTAGTAGTGCAGGCGAGGAGCGCGCACTACAAAGATGGCCTCTTCTTCTTGCTGGCTGGCTACCTTGCAGCTGATGCCCGGCACCGGAGTGCGCCACCACGGCTTATATAAAAGTGGGGCGAGGAGAGAGAAACGGCCGGGCCGGGGGGTCGGGGTGGCAGCAGCAGCAGCTAGCGCTATGCGAGTGGAGAGAGAAACGCGTGCGCACATGGAGGAAAGGGAGGGAGGGATGGAGGGGGAAAACGCTCCGGCGCCCACCCAAAGGGCCACCACCAGCGGCAGCGGCAGGCCCGCGAGCGACGCTGCCGGCCGGCCGGATGGATGGCCTGGCTCAGCTTTCTGGTGAAATGGACGGGGTGGCTGGCTGGCTGGCTGGGGTATTGACGGCTGACTCACCTTATCTGTTTTGCCGGTGTAAATTGCGTCAAGGCAGAAAAAGGCGTGTGGGTTATCTTTGCTGCTAGGTCGTTTTTGGGAAAGGCGGGCATGTCTGTTGATTGCCACCTCTCTTTTCGTGGGAGGTGCTGTTTTGACTAGTACTAGTGTGTGTTCGAAGGTTTTGAGATGAGTGCGTGTCCTCTTTTCTCGTTTTTTTTCCTCTTTCATTGGATCCCAGTTCTAACTACTGTGAATGGAAGAATGGTTTGTTTAGATGGGTTAGAGATTATATGAAAAGCTAAACTGTGAATTGTTAATAAAAAGTTGGGTTGTTAGAGTACTCCCGCCATATAGAATATAGATGTCGTTTTGGACAAGATTTTAGTTAAACATTGAAAATATAAATCACGAATAACTTTTAAGTCATTAAGTTTAGAAATGTGAATACCATATGAATAGATTTGTCTTAAAAATATTTTTATAAAAGTATACACATATTATTTTTAATAAATATTTTTGTAAAAGAAGTCAAAGTTACGTTTTAAAGACCGCGTCGTTGTCCAAAACGACATCTAAATCATATACGGAGGTAGTATATGTTGTAAAGATTCAGGGTGCGCTGATTGGATCCTTGGTTCGTTGTTTTTCCATGGGTTGGTGGTAACAACTAGGGGAAACTGAGATTGTTAAAATCTATGCCATGTGAATAAAAGTTGGACCAAAAGTTGATCTGTTTTGATAAAGGTTGTATTTAATAATTTCGGTAGACCAAAACAAGCTGCAAAGAATATTTCAATATTTTTAGATAAAGACGACAGTGCACTGTTGCTTGCTTATGTATCTATCTAGAATTAATGATTTATTCGCTTCCTATGGAGCGCAATCGATGGCCTCATTTAAAGTTTGGCATGTGCGAGCATGGATCTAAATAGACAACTCTCTTGTCTTCGTGCTCATAAATTAACCAAAATCATGTGTCCATAGATCGACAATTTTATTTCCATTTAGATGGTATTTTTATATGTTTTCTTGAAGCCTCATTGGCATAGAAATTTTATTGTAATGACTGCATAACATGTCAGCTGAAACTTAGGAAAACAAATAGGTTGAGATAGAAAATCATCACAAGGTCCCATAGCTTTCAATACGGATACCACCCTTTGAAACGTTCCCATCACGCTTTAATTCCCTTGTTATTAGTATGACCATCAATCACTCTATTAATACACACACTCAAATTTTAATCTATCTTTGTGAGCATCTTATAAAGATTTGACCGACAGATGTTTAGATCAACGGAGTCACCGCACACATCTCACTATCAACGGTCACGCCATCTACTGTTAGAAAAATAGCATTAGTTAAATTATACAATAAATTTAGAAAAAATTCGAACACACCTGCTACATCAAGGACTTAAATTTGGACGAGTAGGTTTCATCATAAGAAATCTTATCAACCGCTCAGTGATAACTTTACTATGTATGTGTATTTTCTTGCTCCATGGTTAGCCTTGCACATATCCACATATGACCGTGCAAGCTTCTGTCAAATTTGGTTACTTCCTCGGTTCCCAAAAATCCCATATATACTGGGGGATAAAAATTTTAAAAATCATGTAAGAAGTTCAATTTGATGATTACATGTTCAAATCCACAATTGCTTATAGTTATCTAAAAAAACAATTGCTTATAGTTCAGAGATGGGTTGTCTCAGCTTTGAAGACCACTTTTAAGTTGACATAAGAAGCTCTTTCCTGTCTTAACCTAGATGTGTTTGGGTTGAAAGCAGGCTTCGTGTTGATGCTGTTTGGTGCTGCCTCTCCAAACTCGAACGGAACGGGCTTAACCCACGTCACCATGAACGAAGCCCGAGACAACTGGAACGGTGCAAACACGACTGCCGCGTCGTCCTCCACCACGACATCCACAAGCTACTGTACTCCTCGTAGCCAGCCAGCCCAACTGCACTGCACGAAGGCACGCGTGCGCGGCCGCGGCCGGACACGGCGGGATGGGCGCGGCGGTGGGGGGCGGGCGGAGCCGGGAGCCGGGAGGAGTGGGGCTCCGTGCCCGGCCGCTGCCTGCCGCCGCTCGCGCGCGTTCGAGTCCGCGCCAGGTACGGCAGGGAGGGTACGCATGCATGCCCGCGCGGCTGTTTTGGACGCGCGTGGCTCGTTGGCTGGTCCGTGGCTCCGTGCGTGCGGCCGGCGTCGCGTCGTCCTGGATGGTACCGCCTCGCCACCCCGGCGGCCGGCACCGATCTATCCATCTCCTCGCACATACGTGCGTGCGTGATATGATATCGATCGGTCCAGCCCGGCCAGCCTTGGACGGATGCCTGTGCGGCCGGAGTGGGTGGGACTGATCGGTGACGTGCCGGTGCTGTACGCGCCCGGGCACGTGCGTGATGTCCGAGCGCCGTGTGGTCGATGGGATCCGCCACTGGGAGGAAGGGGAACTGGGGAACCATTTGTTTCGGCTCGATCTACTCCCCGCTAGTTTACTGTTTAATGCACGTCTGTACAGGTGGACTTTTCAGTTCTCACCGCTAGTTGTACGCTTCCAGCTTCCTCCGGCCAGAGCGCCGCCCGCACTGCACGCTCGCCGGCGGCGGCAAGCAACCGCGCCGCCTTGGGGCTGATCGGCCGGCCGCCTGGCTCAGCGAACCCCAGGCTCGGCCTGGCTCCGCCATGCGAGAACGTCCGAGTGCCATTTCATCTACTAGTTTCTCGTAGTAGTTTATTTTGAGACACCAAAAAGGGAGCAAATCAACCTGATCGCATCATCAGAAGAAAAAAAAAGGGGGAACTGAACTTTGCGCGTTGCTTATTACGATCGATCATCCATCACTATGGCCTTTTTATATATATTTTGCAAAAAAGAACGGCAACTTTGTCCATCACACGATCTAATTATCCAATCAGTGGAAGTAATTAAAATAGATAACCACAGGCGGGCAGGATCCGATACACCGGAAACAAAAGGCAGGACCGCCTTTAAACATGCAGCTCCGCTTTAACAGGATATCCCTTCTGCATTTCTGATCGATCGATCGATCGGCCCAGGCCAAATCCTAACAGCGGAGGGGCCGGGCCTCTGTTGCGCCTGCCTCACGCATCACACAGGTGCTCTGAATCGCTGATACGGGGGGGGGGGGGGGGGGAAGCGCCTCCTTTCCGAGAGAGACAGACATGCATGCTCCTACAATATTCCACGCACCACCTGCGGAAAGCCGAGGGTTTCTTTGCTCACGGTTTCCGGTGCTCACTAACCATCAGTCTTCATATATAAAAAATATAAAACTGTCAGTCTTAAGAAGCAGCAATTTTAAACGGCAGTCTAGTACGTCCTGAATATAGTATTGCGCTGGGGCGATGATGGGCCATCAGACTACCGCGACACTGCCGCTGCACGCCCTGACACCCGGATTTGACTGCCCTTTGACCGGCCGCCTCCCGACACCGCTCGCTCTTCCACCGCAGGCATAGCCACCGAGAGTCCGAGAGTAGTGTCGTATCGTCGGCCGGCCTTTCTCAGTTCTGTTCATGATTCTATCGACCCGTAAACAAGAAGTCACACCGGGGCTCTGCTCGCGTCGCAGTATCGCATCGCATGCCACAAGGCGCCAAGAACTCCCGAGCTGATAGCTTCGCCTCTAATCCTGCCTGCCGCAGTAACCCAACCCACTCGATGCCACATGCGCTCGCTACCCGTCGATCGATGAGGCTCGATGGATGACACGAACACGAAGAGACAGACAGCCCATCTGGGTAAGGCGGAAAAGGGAATACACTGCGAGTTGGCGATAACGAACATGGAGATGAGTAGATGACGGAGAAACCGTCGACCGCCCAATGATCGCGGAGGGGCAGCGGTCGCCGTGCTCACTCACACTCAGGCACAGGCACCCATCCATCCATATGGCCCCGTGTGCCCATGCGCGCCCACGCATAGCCAACGGAGGAAGAAGAAGGAGGCGGCACGCGATCGATCGATGATGGAGGTGGACTGGACAGGACTGGTGGTGCATTAGCATTAGCCGCCACCTAGTCTTATTCTATGCGCCGGCCATCCTGCTGCCCCCCTCGTGCCCCGCGGCCAGGGGACACGCGCCTTTTCGGTAATGCTGCGTGCAGGGCGTCGCCTCGCCCCAGTACTGTACTCCCCACTCGACTCGCGGCAGCGGCAACTCCTTTTGCCCCTGGCCTGGCCCCTGCGGCCCTGCCTATAGCTGCCCGCCGCCCCGAGTCCTCGTCATCGCCCAGCGCCATGGGCGCGTGTCTGACCGAGCAGGCGGGCCGTGCCCACGCGCCTCTGCGCCACCACCGCGCGCTCCGATCCATGC
>OAMR01000256.1:153832-214159 GCA_900205405.1 Echinochloa crus-galli
GGGAATACATGGCGAATTGGCGATAACGAACACGGAGATGTGTAGATGACGGGGAAACCGTCGACCGCCCAATGATCTCGGAGGGGCAGCGGTCGCCGTGCTCACTCACTCACACTCAGGCACCGTACCCATCCATATGGCCGGCCCCGTGTGCTGCCGGCCGGCCCATGCGCGCCCACGCATAGCCAACGGAGGAAGAAGAAGGAGGCGGCACGCGATCGATCGATGATGGAGGTGGACTGGACAGGACTGGTGGTGCATTAGCATTAGCCGCCACCTAGTCTTATTCTATGCGCCGGCCATCCTGCTGCCCCCCTCGTGCCCCGCGGCCAGGGGACACGCGCCTTTTCGGTAATGCTGCGTGCAGGGCGTCGCCTCGCCCCAGTACTGTACTCCCCACTCGACTCGCGGCAGCGGCAACTCCTTTTGCCCCTGGCCTGGCCCCTGCGGCCCTGCCTATAGCTGCCCGCCGCCCCGAGTCCTCGTCATCGCCCAGCGCCATGGGCGCCGCGCGTGTCTGACCGAGCAGGCGGGCCGTGCCCACGCGCCTCTGCGCCACCACCGCGCGCTCCGATCCATGCATGCTTGCGGCCATGGCATGGGAAGGCGGCGTGCGCGTTGCACCGATCGAGCGGCAATTATGCGCACGTTCCTGGACTCCCTGCTGGGTGCTGGCTGCTGGCTGCTGCCACACACATACACGCAGGCTTGCTGCTCGCGGCCTCCGAGACTGGACTGGACAGAGATTATTTGTTTACCACGCTACGCTACGACGTGACAGCGGCAGCGGGAGATGGGATTAGGACCAGTTAATTACATTAGCTCGGTTGCCAGGAGTTTTGCATGCTGCCCATCTCCCCTGGAAGCAATTGGAATTCGCAACGGAGTAGGCATGCCAAATTTCACTCCACATTTACTATGAAAAAGAAGATTTCCCATCACATCAAAATATCATAACATGCACAGAGTACTAAATGTAGATGAAATCAAAAACTAATTACACAGTTTTGTTGTGCTCTGCGAGACGAACATTTTGAGCCCAATTAATCAATTTTTGGACAATTTTTCACAAATACAAACGAAATGTTACAGTGGCGCAATGATTATGAAGTGACATCATACTTCCAAATTCACCCCTCCCAACTCTAACATTTAAACAAGACCGTAGTAGTAGTAGGAGGAGGAGTACTGTGCAATGACAATTGGGCTCAACTTTCGTGAGGCCATGATGAGACGCCCTGCGCAAAGGCGCCTCAGAATTGGTGCGTCCCCCTGGAGTCACACAACACGGCGCGACACAGGGAGAGAGCGAGGGACACAGCTAGACCGTGTTTAGACCGTGTTTAGATGTTGGTTTAGTGGGTGAATTTGGGAGTATGATGTCACATCGTAATCATTACGTCACTGTAGTATTTCGTTTGTATGTGCGAAAAATTGTCCAAAAATTTATTAATTAGGCTCAAAATGTTCGTCTCGCAGAGTACAACAAAACTATGTAATTAGTTTTTGATTTTATCTACATTTAGTACTCCATGCATATTATGACATTTTGATGTAATGGGAATTTTCTTTTTACGTAGTAAATTTAGGAGTAGAAATTCTGGATCTAAACAGGGCCCTAGGTGCTACTACCTGACTGACTGAAAGAATAATCAGCAGGTATAGGCTTCTTGCTGGGGGGAGGAGTACACAATGTCTGGGTCGCCGGCCAATGGAGCCCTGAGCTGAGCTCCTCCCGTTCCCAACATCTGCACCTGCCGGGAATGATGAGGCCCCCCTAGTGTGCTCGGCACTATAATATTGCGAAAATCATAGGGCTCGAGAATCTACAACCAGCACCCCTTCCCTTTCTTTCTCTTTCTCCTGTGAAAACCTTTTCTCGCCCTTTTTGTCTTACTTTCTCTAAGATGATGATGATATTTATTTGTTTTCACTGCTGTGATAGGCTGATAGCGCACTGCCACTTCCATTAGGCTGGTTACAGAACGGGGTGTTAATACTGCAATATACTTGCTCCGTCCAAAATAAACAAGTTATTTTAGCGATTCTAGATTAACAAGAAAATAAAATAATTTTGATCATCTCGGTTTTTTAACCATGATTTAGTTCATTTATGAATGCAAAATTTGTTTTTAGAATCCTAAGATGATATTTTTTTAACAGAGGGAGCAGTAGATATACTGTATGATCTCGGAGAATCCGAACTACTTTTTTGAATGGCTGAGAATTATGGAATTTTTTGAACCGAGAGCAACGGCTATTTATTGAAAATTGGTACTTGGCGACCCTCGTGGTTAATTTATAAAATTCAAATTAGATAAAAAAAACAGTAGTCACATGAAAAAATATTAGAAAATCAAATAACCATCATTGAAAAAACACCAAAAAATCATAAAAATATTATATAGTGACATTTTATTGGACAAATAAAATAACCACATAGATGCAACTCGAAACAATCCAAAATCAACAATCATGTCTAACGTGTGTTCCTTGCGAACCAAAAAGTAGCGAGATTGTCCAATGGAAAATAACAAGTGATAGAATTGATCTAGGATCCCCATATATAACATAATACCCACTTGGTTTTAATCATTTGACCTAGCTCAATTCATTTTTTGAGGTGCAATAAACCAAAGAGTCATTGATAATGAGGCCATGAGATCTATTGGACTAAACTTTGGGGGACATTCATAGGCGTAGAGTGCGCGTGTATGGTGCATAGGGTGTGAGTGTGCGTGTGTGTTTATGAATGATGCACACATGCTGTGTTAAAAAAGGGCGAGATAAATTTTGGTACTCCAACAGCCGAAAGAACAATTACCCCTTTTTAAATGGAAAACCTGGTGACATTCCACCCTAAAACTATGACATAACTTTGGAAAAAGTGGCACCACAAAAATCTAGCTCACTTTTGAGCCACCATGAATCAGATAGGCTAAGAAAACGACTTCTCCATCGAACACCATTTGTCAGCAACAGTTAGTTGATCAAACAGGTGATGTCAAAGGGAAAGCTATTACCATTACCACGAAATGGCTACAGCCTTTAAACATGTGTTCGTGTGCTAAAGAAGCCTAGCCATACCTTTTTCAGGTTCTCATTTGTCACCCAGACCGATTATAGTGGTAAAATGAGCAAAAATACCATGTCCTAAATTACTCACTCTAGTCATAAATAGTAAACCCTTTGGCGTTACTTGGCCAAATGTTTGAAACCTATCAATAATCTATAAAAAGTTCCATTTGGAACATTAAAGACACGTGCAAATTTGTTTCAGAAGATACTTCAATAATCTTAGGCTCTGTTTGGATCCATCAAACTAATTCATTAGCTGGTTACCTGGTTGGACCGGCTAATTGAATTTAAAAGGACATTGGTTTAGAATTAGCAGGTCTTGTTTGGATCCACCACAACTAAAAATAGTTAGCTAGCAATTAGCTCGTGGATTTAAATAGACCCTTATAAATTTTAATTCTCATATATGTCTTAGTTGAATATCTCAACAAATTAGTGGTCAATGTGACCACTAGGAGGTGCTCTTGGTTAGGGTTTCAGGATTTTGAAAAATGACTTCTCGATGCATGGCGAGGTTATTAGAGAGGGCTTTGGGAAGCATGCTATTTGTATCTGGATTTAAGGAGGTGGGCAAGGTAGCGAGGAGGAATAGGACTGCTGTTTGGTGCGGGGAAGCGTAGTAATGAGGTTATCATATATGTTACCACAAATAGTGAAGCCTTGCAGGGGTGATGTAATAGTACTGCGAGCTAATTCAGAGGTAGGTGAATGAAAGAGGACTATCGTTCGATCCAAATCTGAGGGGTGGAGTTCATCAACTGAAATGTCTTCGAAAACAGCCATACATACTATATATGAAGGATAACATCAAGCTATAACACTTTTTTTTTTGAAAGATCATACCACTTCTTCTAGAGTGTGTTAATATATTATAACAAAAGCAGTACGTGGTCAAAGGCACGTGGAAGACCATGCCATTTTGAGCCGACGGGGAGCATGTGGTAATTAAAGTATTTGCATTCACGCACAATCCTGGTCCATGCACCGTGCATGCCAGATGGCGTCTACGTGCAACGCAAACAGGGGTCGATCCAGCTGCGCTGCTGCCAACGGAGACCCCACCGCGTGCTCCATCATCTCCCCAAACCTACCCCGTCCGGACACGAGGCGTGCGCGCCACCATAAACCGCACATCGGGGCGACACGATCAGTTGGGCCGCGCACGGCGAAAAGCTAAAGCTATGCGCCACCCAGGGCGCGGGTGACGGCGACGTACACGCGAGAGCGGAGCACGGAGGACATGAACACACGACACGAGTCGCGCGCGGCGGAGTAAGGGAAGTGGACCGGAACACGCGCGTGGCCGGGGAAGAATATAATGGGGCGGGAGAGAGATCGAGCACGAGCACGGGGCCGCCCGCTGATCCTTATCCAGCCAGGGGCTCGATCGGGCCGGGGGCCAGCAGTGCGCCGGCCGGCTGACTCTGTGAAGCACGGCACGTACGACAGCGAAAGCCTCGTCCGGTGACTTGCGGGCTTGCAGCAGAGTCAAACAGCGACGTTGCCTTCGCTCCCCTCGCTTCCGGGGGATAAGGGCTAGCTGACCAAACGAGCTCGTGCAGATGCAGTTGCTTTCGTGCGCGCCTCGTCGTCCGACGTACACGCATCTGCGGAGGAGCGAGTCTCGGCACGGCAGCATCTTTGTCTAACACACTCGTCGTCTCTGAACTCTGATGATCATGTCTTTTGCGTGTTGTCGAGTAAAACGTGTTCGTTAGAAGAGAGAAGGAAGAATCTGAGGACGTACATCGCCCCCCCTCGTCGTCCACACCGCCGCTAGCTGCAAGAATGTGCATGCGCCCGGCATCACTGGTCGATCTTCCAGCTCTAGCTAGCGCAGATCGATCAGAGGACCAAAAGCCGCACGCACGGCAACAACAACGATGGACAGGGATCAGTGCCCGGCTGGCCGGGCCTGCCGCCTGGCCACACGCCCACCACATGACATACTCGAGCGCGTGCAGGAGGCCAGGGGTGCGAGACGACAGAGCAGATAAGGGGGGCAGGAGAACACAGCCACGACGGGGCCGGGCACAGGGAGCCCGGTCGGTCGACCGCCCCGGGCGGCAGCCCCGCGACAGGAGCGCCAGGCGTCCAGCGCTGCCTGCCTCTGCCTGCCGGTGCCGCCCGCCCGGCTCCCGCGGCGGCATCATTTCGGACACGAACCCATCGCCCGATCGAGACGGCGGCGATCGATCGAGTAGGGGGGCAAGCAGCAAGGCATGCAGAGGGGCCTAACCGCGCCTAGCTAGCTAGCAAGCGAGCCATTTGCTGAACCGGCGCTCCGACTCACCCCCCACCACCCGTCGTCCGCCGTCCGCGCCGGCGCCGGCGCAGGCCCGACGGGAGGAGCTGGAGCGCGCCACTGGAAAGCGAGCTGCTTCCTATCACGTCCGAACAAAATCATGTGAAAATTTTCCCGTGTCGATGGGATGGTTATCACCTGGGAGTTCGTAGTGCCTTCCCCCCACGTTGATTTTACCATCGTTTTCGTCACGCATCCAAAGCACAGCCAGAGGCAGCTTTTTTTTCTCGCTCGGCACAGGAAATAGGAATGCCCAGCTGGGACTGGGACTTGGATCCATTCATTTACAGGTTACGGCCACACCTGTCGTGCCGCAGCCGTTCGTCCGATGATCGTGCCACAGCAGGGCGTGGCCTGCGGGCCGACGCGTCAGGCTTCCGCGAGCGATTGGGTGTGTGGAAGAGACGGCGCAGGCGGCAGCAGGATGAGCCAGCAGCTCGTGTCTCCTCCTGGGGGCGTGGCTACCACGGCGGCCGGGACACCGTCATTGCCGGCGCGGCACCTGGGGCATCATCCTGCTCGAGCCCCTGCCTCGGAGACGGACGCCAAT
Source organism: Echinochloa crus-galli (assembly GCA_900205405.1). Taxonomy (NCBI): domain Eukaryota; kingdom Viridiplantae; phylum Streptophyta; class Magnoliopsida; order Poales; family Poaceae; genus Echinochloa; species Echinochloa crus-galli. The sequence goes on from OAMR01000256.1 coordinate 159,766, forward strand.
AATGTGCTGCTTCATCCACCAAGTCAGAGCTCAGAGGATAGCGGCAGAGCAGAGTTCTCGCTGGAACCTACTCTCTGGACGCCATCGATCCGCTGCTTGGTGCTTGCAACACATATAATGCGTGATGCATCCTGTCCTTGAAAAGCCAGGCGTCGTATGGATCACGGATTGTGAGGTAGCTGATGGACACATGGCCGTCTGGAGTTACTAATTTTGACCTGTAAAGGAGAAGCGGACTGGCAGGTAAACTAGCAAAGCGTTTTTCGTGTGGTTTTAAACCATGGTCAAAATGCCCCTCGACACGTCACAAAAACCAACTTTGGGAGGCTGTCCTCTAGCACGTCGTCCTCGAGCTTTTCGGGCATCACCTCGACGTCTTGGCGCCACTCTATCTCCATGCCTGTACAAGCTATCCTCTGCATATCTATAGCTTCGCAATCCTGCCGGCGACTGCAGATATGGTTGGATATTGGTAATGGGACTGATGGGTAACAAAGCAACGCATACGTTCTTTCACACAAAACGACGAACACATGTAGCACAAAGATTCAAAGCAATGTTTTACCGAATTGTACAATTAGCTCGCAACATCAAAGTATAATTTATAGCCACTGCTTGAAAAACAGGATGTATTGTCACTACTCGATAATAGAATGCTGAGCAGCTCAGCAGCTGCCCAGTCTGTACATCGCAATACAGGTGCTATTCCTCTCTGACCTGCAGTCAAAATTGATACACAACGTAACTGTACAGCATCAACAGCAAAGTATGCAATCTACACAAATTAGATAGCGAGGGAAACACAATAATATCATTCAGTAAAAGACTGAAAACGACTAGTGCACACGAAGGACAAAAGAGGATGATGGACCAGAGCTAGTAGACAAGCACCGACCTGCCCAGCCCTGAAGTTTTGGCTTTCGGCCATGCGCCTGATGCTCACGCAGATATCAGGAGATGCTAGCTTGATGGAAGAGATCTCCGGGACTTGGACGAGAGATCCTGGGGCCCAACCCGTTCATATGCCCTTCCGTGGGGAGGCCTAGGCGCCTAGCCATGGCCTTTGTGGCTTTGTTCTCGTCCACATCCGACAAGTACAGTATACAATCTTTTTTTTTGAAAGAAAGTACATGATCTTCATGCTTCATAGATTCCCCTAGATCAGCTTGGTTTTCAGTGAGGATGCCGCACTGTAAGCACTGAAATGACCCGAAGATTGTCGTCACATGAGCGAAATTCAGTTAGTTTGGCATCTTGATGGCACCCGGCAAGTTTGAAATCTGAAACACATTTCATGTCCTGCAGCAGTGTGCTGACGTGATATGTCAATGCTGTGAACACCACGAAGACGGATTCGAATTGTTCACGGATCTGCACTTACTGTCAGCTTCGGGTGACGGTGCTTTGTATCCGCGGCTTCTCTGCACCTCATACAATCATGCTATTTTTCTTCATCGTGAACTCCAGCCACCGACACGCCACAGTTGGCCGATGGTGATGGCTCATCTTAAATTCTTAATGCTGTCCGCCAACCTGACTCATTAATGGATTTATGGAGAACAGAACAGTTATTTTTTCTTGAAGTACAGGAAGACTCTGTTTATTGAAAGCATACATATATTCTGATTCTTGAATGAGAACAAACCAGGGAGATATGATATGGCATAACACAAATTTCCCCATTCTTTAATTGCTATTATCCTGCTTTTATACTTGGTGGTACACAAGGATATACAAAAAATCATTTATATCAGTAAGAGCTTAAATCACAGAATGAATTCATGGGTCTGATGTTAGTTAGCCACTACAAAAGTTCTATTGTGCTTATGTAGCTAAGAGAAAAGCCAATTATACCATGTAAAAAGCATGAAAAGTGTCAAGTAGAACAAACAGGTTACAAGTCCGTATAAACTCAGCAAAGGAAGGAAAAGATATATTTGATCTACCTAGAAGTTGGCTTCCTTCCATCTCTGCGTCACCATTTCGACAGTAAATACAACCTCATGATTGCAAATCTTGCCTGATAAAAGGTTAAAGAATAATAAGCAAAGTAGCACTTCTCTTTCAAATAAAGCAAGTTATTTCATTATTTACCTAGCCAAGTGAATGTTTACTTGTGCACAGATGTAGCTGGTATGCATTTGATTGCATGACTATGTGATTCAAATAGATACACTGAAGAATGCGATGAGAAATATTAAGGATCAATAGTTTGGTGAGCCAGCAGAAGTGAACAATGGCATACAAGTCTGAATTAAGAAATCATGAGAAGAATTCAGTACTACAAACATTTATCTTTAAAGTTAAATATAATGGACTGTACCAAAATGGGTGGGTTCACTGTTGCTGATGTGTACAATAAAATGTGGTAAAACTAAATAGTAACTGCGATCTTAGTCTATTAGCATTCTTGATCAAGTAAATTGATCACGTCATGTAATGATGTAAGTTGATTTTCAAAAATTTAGCTTACCTTAAGCTTTGGCACAGGTATACTGACCCAGCGATTGGCTGTGGCAACACTGTCTCAAATGCCTACCCATTCAAACATGGAAGACGCTGCAACTGAACACCTGCAGAGCACAAACAAGGATAGAAAATACAAGAGGAGTTAGTTAGTAAGCATGATGTGCACTGTTAAGAATAGTGACTAGGCAATTTCACTTACATGCTAAAAGTACCAAGGGCTTGTTTGGATGCTGCCTGGCAGGCAGACCAGCCCAGGCAGCGGTGCCAGCCGCAGGGGTCCAAAATCGAACGTCTGGTATTGCTGTCTGCGCCAGGCAGGTTTGTCAGGCCCCTAAATGCCAGTTTTGATAGCAAGTGCGTGCAATATGGGTAGATAGAAAAACTCATTTCTCTTCCGTATAGCTGTACCCAGCACATGGTATAGCTGAATATCTGGATAAACACCAACAGATAGCATAATTGGTACGAGCATCAAAGCTTCCTTGGTGAATTCTCTTTTGCATAGTCGGTTGATTGTGGCACTAAAGTCTTCAATAGAGGCCTCAAACCCTGCATCTAGAAGCTTTCCAACCCACATAATCGCCCTGTAAGGCATCCCGTTTGCACATTGAGCTTTGATAAGTGTTGTATATGCAAATTTTCTCAGCTCAGCACCCTGTTTTCTGAAGGACTCCAGTTTCATTTCTGCGTGAATAACTAGTCCCTTTGAGCACAGAACATTAATGAGTAGGTTATAAGTAACAGGCGTGGGCATCAGTCCACGGCATACCATCAGTTCATATATGTGGAAAGCCATTCTAGCGTCCCGTGCTTCACAAAAACCTTGTATAAGCGTGTTGTAAGGTATTGGGTCAGCATTAAAACCTTGTCTATACATATCATCAAGAACATCCATAGCATCATGGAACATGAGCTGCTTACAAAGTCCTTTAATAACTACACTGTAAGTTATTGCATTTGGCTTGATCCCCTTTTCACCCATTTCTTTAAAAACACTTAGCATGGAGTAAACTTTCTCAGCCTCAGATAGCCCATCCATCAAGGTGGTGTATGTAACTGTCGTCGGCTGCAGATCACTTAACTGAATAGCCCTAAAATAGCTCTCTGCCGCATGCAGATCCCCAATCTTGCAGTAGCCATATAGAAGAGAGTTGCATGTTACAATGGTTGGGCACATACCAGCCATAATAATCTGATCATACAGCTGAACAGCATTACCAATATCACCCACTTTTGCATAACCATCAATAACTACATTATAGAGCACTACATCAGTTGGCTGATATTTGGTAGCTACATTTTCCAAATATAACCTTGCTACATCAAGGAATCCTTTCTTGCAAAGGCCTAGAAGAATAGATACATGGTTTAGTGAAGTTGGCATTACCCTCTGAGAAGAGCACATTACATTGCAGACTTGAAGTGCCCTTCCAATTTCTCCAAGCTTGCAGTACCCGTGGATAAGGATGGAATATGCAACGACATCCATATCCAGACCAATATTGCATATCTCAGCAAGTAGGTTTTCAACCTCATGAAACAGGCCTTTTTTGAAGAGAGCATTTATAAGGACGCTATAGGTGAAAATATTCAACTCCAAACCTTGATCTAAGATGTCCTTTCTTATCTTCATCCCTTCTTCAACATCACCACCTTCACAATGGCCGGCAATAAGTATAGTATATGTGAAAGGATCGGGTTCAACCCCTTGGTTCCTCATCATCTCAATCATTTTTGGAATTTCTCTTGTATGACCGTGCAAGCGAAAGCCATTAATAAGGCTGTTGTAGGTGACAATATCAAGTTCTATTCCTTCTTCAGCTACACTCTGAAAAACGTCAAATGCCTCACGTACTGAACCTACTTTACATAAGCCATGTATAATGGTCGAATATGTGTATTTGTTCGGATTTAATCCATACTTCAACATCAGGCAGAAAATTGATTTTGCTTCCTGAATAAACCCGCAATTACACAATGCCGACATAAGGGTGTTAAAGGTCATCCCTAAGGGTTTGAATTTTCCTTCTTTCCTAGCCTCCTGAAGGAAAGATAAAGCCTCTCCAATTTTATCTTGCTTGCAAAGACCATCAATGAGAATGCTATGGGAATAATCACTGGGGGAGACACCACATGACTCCATATTTTCGAAAATCTCCAGCGCCATGTCTGTCTTTCTTAGATTGTACAACAAACTGTCATAGGTGGATACCGAGATATGCATGTTTAAGCTGCTCATTTTACTAAGAACATAAAGAGCATCATCAGTCATCTGAGCCCTAGCATAACTATTTGCCAGAGCATCCCAGATAATGCTGCTCGAATGCCACTCTCTGAATTCATTCGATAAGGTGTCACAAAGATTCGATGCAGAACCAGGTCCTACAGTAAAAAAATATGACAAAGTTAAATGTGAAAAAGATGAAGTTCAAATGTTACCTGCAGTTGTATTTGTTGAGATACAAATTATATCATTTGGAAGACACGAGAAAGAACATCTAAGAATACACTAAGTGACAATCTGCAAAATTTCGATTCCATCAGCTTGCTTTCTGCAGACAAAACTACCAATGCCATCTATTTGCCTCTTCAGTTTGTCACACTTTCCTCAAATAACTAGTAGTCTAGTGCCATGAAATTGAAGCTCAGTAACAGATGACCACAATTTGAATCTAAATAAGACTATCAGCAGGGAAATTTCAGTACAGTAACAGATGACCATAGGTGACCCTCTAATTCTCTAAACATGGGTATGTAAAAGCATGAAAGTTGCAGCTCAGTGTTGGACATCACCATATCCTACTGACATATAGTTAACAGCATTAAATTTGCAGCTCGGCGATTGATGAATAATTGTGCTTCCATGTTCTCTGCAAGAGCAACCGCTACAAACGCGAATGCTCACACCTAGCTCACCTTGTTCACCCACCATCTGGGCCAACTCGCCGCGCATCTCCTGCCACCTCCTCTGCCACAGCAGCTCATGGCAGACCCTGAGCCGCGCCGCAATCGAGGCCTTCCGGTCGAGCTCCGCCTCGTTCTCCCACAACGCCCCCTCTCGTGGCCAGCCACGCCCAGGCGGTGCACCTACCGCCCCGCCAGAGCGGGGAGGGGCTAGCGGCGCGTCCCTAACTACAACCGCCTCCTCCTCGGACTCCGTCGCTGCCGCTGACAACGCCGCCGAGGAGAGAGAGTAGGAGAGGGGTCTGCGCTGAGGCGTGGGTGGGCGGGGAGGGCGGCGCTGGAGGTGAGGCAGGAGGAGGCGGAGGGGGATGCGTGGCCGAAAGGGCATCCGAAGCGTGGGCAAGGTCTCATGGCCGGAGCGCGCGGCGGCGGCCTATGGATCTGGAGCGCAGAGATGAACTCGTGAGTGCCACGCTCTGGGCCGCCGTGCGCTCGTCGGCGGTGGCGGCGGGCATGTGGAGGAGGCTTATCGGCGGCGGCGGCGGCGTGTGGTCGCTTCGGGGTTTAAGGGAAGGGGAGGAAATTTCGCAGTTGGAGAGGACAAGCGTGTGGCATCGGCTATGGGCCAAAGGCTTTTGGGCCCCAACTTCAGTTTGGAGCGGGCCTTAAATTGACATGCGGGCTTTGGGTGGTTGTGGGCTTACCTTAAGAGTTGTGTGGTTGGTAAATTTGATTTCTTGCAACAAATTATTCTTTTATCTCAACATTTTTTATCGTTTGTGGAACATTAATTTCCACAGCTAGAACATGCTAAAAGAATTTTCTGTAAGTAGAACAATGTTCGACAAGGATAAAAAGAAACTTTCCATTAGGTTTAGGGGTGGGTGGTTTGCATGGTTATTACATTGTGTACTGCTACATGTAACGGTTTCCACACGTCACGTGGCCGTGTTTCTAGGCGAACCCGACCATACGCGCGCCGCCCTGCGGGCCGGACAAGCACACACTCGAGTCGTCGTCGTCACATCTGTTTTATTTCAAGTGTCCCGATCTTAACGGCCACCGTACCCCACCTGGCTAGTTGGCTTGCCTGCTTGTCTCTCCACCGGCCATTAGCCATAGGTGTCGAGCTCGAGCCCGCGATCACCCTTCACCGCCTGGAACTGGAATCCGGCCATTATCTCCCTCTAAAGATAACGGCATCTTTTTCCGTGTGTTTGACAGGCGCGTCCAGCGCGGCTCAGATCAGATGCTTCGCGACATTGGTTGGACACGGAATGATGGAAAGCAGGCCGAAATGTGAACTGCTACTCGTACGTGGCTCGCTTTCCCTTTCGCTGCTTCGATTCTCTTCCAACTCCCTCGTAGCAGTATTTAAACTTCACCGACGGCAGGCGCTCCGGCCCGACCAAAATCCCCGGACACCTATCGATCGATCGATCGTCTCCAGGCTTCAGCGCCCATTGATTCAGAGCGAGCACGACCAAAAAAGAACGCCACCGCCGCTCGGAACACGAACACCAATCGTTCTCCCTTCGGGTACGCGCCAGCGCAGGCAAACCAAGAGCGAGTGCTGCCAACTCGCTCTGTTCTCTTTTTTTTTTCTGCTGCTCTGTTCATTGGCGAGCTGCTCTCTGAATTTATTTGGGAGAGCTCCCCACTCCAAAAAATACAGCTCTGCTCTAGAAACTCCACCTTTTTCAGCTCCACTTCTCCGACTTCAGAAAAATATGAAGCTCCAGAAAAAACCTGGAGTTTCGGGAGCATCCCTTGAGGAGCTCTAGAAAAAACCTGGAGTTAGCCTCTATATCCACTTTTTTATGGAGCTAGAGTTTCTGGAGTTGAATGTGTTTGGCTACAGGATTTTGAAGCGAAGCTAGAAAACGCGGAGCTCTCCCAAACAGGCCCTTATAATTTCCCCCCCCCCCCCTCGAAGCCTCGCAGGTCGGTCGCGTTCGCGTCGGATATACAAGCGCGCGCGGCGGCGGAAGGGCGGAAGGCGGCGTCGTCGTCGGGATGGAGATGGTGCTGGTAATCTCGCTGCCGCTGGTGGCCCTCGTCGTCATCATCGCCATCATCCTCTGCATCATCTGCCGCTGATCGCCGCCGGTCGAGCACCAAACGGCAAACGCCATGCGTCGCCGTCGTTGCAGCATCGCCGTCGCCCCCCTCATCAGCACACGTAGCCCGATTGTTTCTGTAACCACAGCATAGTAATTAACGTGCGTGCGTGTCTCCACTGGCCGTCACCCGTCGGTGGTGGTCTGGGTCTGGATTGTGATTTGAGTATTGGTTAGCTTTGGGCCTCTGCCTCTCCCGTCTTTATCCCTCCTTTTTTTTCTCTCTCTCCGACGACTCCAAAGGCATCATCAGATACGCACCGCAGTGCATGCCGCGTCTGCACTAGCGCGTCTTCGTAACTAAGAAATCTCTCAAGATTTGATTTTGGCCACAGATTTGCCAAGAGTATTGCACGCTGTAAATTGGCTTGTGTGATGATCCCCGGTTAGTGACGATCGAAATGGCCAATGACTGAGCAGTCAGATAGCTATACCTGAAACCGAAAACCTGGCTCCACTCTCACTGTGAAGCTGAAGCAACTCAGCAAGCTAGATTCCGACGCGCGGCTCGGCGCCACCCGGCACGTGGCACGCGTTATCGCTTGGCGTTTCTTCCACCCCCCGGGCTGAATAATTTAACGGGCCATTGCCTTCGCCTTTCTTTTAGTTTCTCGGCTTCTCCTGCGGCATCTTCGCCCGGCTCTTCTCTTCTTCCCCGTCGCCGTCCGTTTCCCTCCCTCCCCCAGCTCGCTGCTCCAGTGCTCCAACAAGACCAACCAGCAAGTACACCCGGAAGCGCCGCTCAGGTTCGTAATACTGGTCCCTGTCCTCTCGTCCTTAATTTCGCCACGGTCGGTTCGAGGGTTCCGCGTGCCGTCTCTGCAAAGATCGATTACCTGAGCAGATTGCGCGGAGACTACTACGATTCCAGGGCTCCGCGCTCGATCGTGTAATGATCTGCTTCGCCCCCATAGAATTCTTCAATCTGTAGCTGCGGCTTCTCCCTCTCAGGCGCTTTTGTTCTCAACAAAATCACCCTTTCTAAGTAGCTTCTGACCGTGCTTCTGTCCCTGCGACTGAATCCGCTATGCCTACGACGTCCTTGTTAGATCAACACTACTAGTAGTAGTACTATGTTTTGCATGAATTTTGAATCGATTTGGGTAGCTTTCAGTAGAAACCAAAGCAATTCGTTCTCAATTTAATAAAGGTACCTAGCTGGCGCCATCATACTTTATTTTTTTATGCTTAGGTTAGGAAATGGAGTAGTTGAGGGAGTGAGAACTGTGCCTCTCTATTATTCTGGACAAAGTTCCAGATTCAAAGACGATCATCTGTTGACTACTCGTAGTAGAGTGATCTAGGCAAGACTTTGGTGTCCAAGTGACCGAGTCTGACAGCTGCCAGCTACTCCGAATTAGCGAAGTAGTGATTGATATAATCTCAAAAGAGCAGAAGGAACCTACTGGTACTGGTAGTAGCTGTGCACTAGGCTTATGGGAAAGAAAGATGATGCCTTCTGTTAACATCTCAGCCAAACCCTCAGAGGACCAGTAGTGAGCCAACAGCTCATACAATCTCCTGTGTGATCTGTTCTGTTCTAGAACTCCAAAGGCACGTTAATTTGTCCCAAATTAAAGCACCACACTGATGGAGTGATGGAGAATTGATTCGTACCGTGAAAGGTTAAGTGATATTTCGTTGGGGAATCCAATACTGTTCCTTTCGAGCAAAACGTGCCATTGGTGTTACTTTGGCTGAGCATAAAGCTCTGTTCATGCATCGAATAGCAAAGATAATAGAGGCGGTTGACAGGTTCCTCCAGATATCCGGTGCGATAGAATTCCTCGGACAAGTTCACACGCTAATGTGACAGCTCGGATGTAGTGTCTGCCTGTCTGGTGATCAAGTATATGGACACCATTCTGAATAAAACTCATTGCGCTTCAATAGCCTCGCAAAATTGTAGAATCTGCCCACATTTTGCATTTGCCAATCATGAAGTGTAAAACTCTCACTCTGTTCCACAGGGAGGTCGGATGGAGTTCGTGCTGATCATTTCGCTGCCGCTCCTCATCCTGATCATCATCGTCGCCGTCGTCCTCTGCATCGTCTGCCGTTAGCTGGACGCCCCACAAAGGGGTATCCACCTCTGCTGTGATCATACCATGTGTTAATTAACTCTGTACATCGTGACCTGTTAAGACCTCTTTCTCTGCATTGCCATGCGATTAATCGGCTGTAGCTCTATCTTTATTTATTTTTTATCTCTGGTGCAAAAAGAGCTTTGATTCTGCGCGTCAGACTGATGCATTCGTGCTGCAAGCTTGCCGTGCTCTTTTCGTTCTTCTGCATCCTTCGAGTTCAGAAATGTTCCTGAGGAGATCCGACTCGAGACGCTTTGCGTCCGTGCGAATCTGCGATGCGCTGCGCTACCTGCGCTTTGTACTCTTTGTCGTGCCGCCCCACGAGGGGAGCCCCTGTCTCTTATACACATCTAGATGTGTATAAGAGACAGCTGCAAGCTTGCCGTGCTCTTTTCGTTCTTCTGCATCCTTCGAGTTCAGAAATGTTCCTGAGGAGATCCGACTCGAGACGCTTTGCGTCCGTGCGAATCTGCGATGCGCTGCGCTACCTGCGCTTTGTACTCTTTGTCGTGCCGCCCCACGAGGGGAGCCCCTGTCTCTTATACACATCTAGATGTGTATAAGAGACAGCTGCAAGCTTGCCGTGCTCTTTTCGTTCTTCTGCATCCTTCGAGTTCAGAAATGTTCCTGAGGAGATCCGACTCGAGACGCTTTGCGTCCGTGCGAATCTGCGATGCGCTGCGCTACCTGCGCTTTGTACTCTTTGTCGTGCCGCCCCACGAGGGGAGCCCCTGTCTCTTATACACATCTAGATGTGTATAAGAGACAGCTGCAAGCTTGCCGTGCTCTTTTCGTTCTTCTGCATCCTTCGAGTTCAGAAATGTTCCTGAGGAGATCCGACTCGAGACGCTTTGCGTCCGTGCGAATCTGCGATGCGCTGCGCTACCTGCGCTTTGTACTCTTTGTCGTGCCGCCCCACGAGGGGAGCCCCTGTCTCTTATACACATCTAGATGTGTATAAGAGACAGCTGCAAGCTTGCCGTGCTCTTTTCGTTCTTCTGCATCCTTCGAGTTCAGAAATGTTCCTGAGGAGATCCGACTCGAGACGCTTTGCGTCCGTGCGAATCTGCGATGCGCTGCGCTACCTGCGCTTTGTACTCTTTGTCGTGCCGCCCCACGAGGGGAGCCCCTGTCTCTTATACACATCTAGATGTGTATAAGAGACAGCTGCAAGCTTGCCGTGCTCTTTTCGTTCTTCTGCATCCTTCGAGTTCAGAAATGTTCCTGAGGAGATCCGACTCGAGACGCTTTGCGTCCGTGCGAATCTGCGATGCGCTGCGCTACCTGCGCTTTGTACTCTTTGTCGTGCCGCCCCACGAGGGGAGCCCCTGTCTCTTATACACATCTAGATGTGTATAAGAGACAGCTGCAAGCTTGCCGTGCTCTTTTCGTTCTTCTGCATCCTTCGAGTTCAGAAATGTTCCTGAGGAGATCCGACTCGAGACGCTTTGCGTCCGTGCGAATCTGCGATGCGCTGCGCTACCTGCGCTTTGTACTCTTTGTCGTGCCGCCCCACGAGGGGAGCCCTACCTTTTTTTGAGGGAGAAACGTAAAGAGAAGCCACCGGCCGAATCGAAAGGGGAACAGGTGCTCCCCCTGTCGGGCACGCCTTGTTCGTTCTCACACCTTCCGTGTGATCGACGATGATCCAGTCATCCAGCAACGCGTTGCCGACACCTCTGTGACACAAGTCAGACATGTACCAAACACACCTTTGGAAACTCCTGGCCTGCTGAGCTAGGTTGCCACCTGCCATGGCAGCATCGGCACACTCGGCATGTGCTACTGGACTATCTGGAACTGCAAGTAAACAGAACCCAGAGGAATAACCATGTCAGCCCATTTTGATTTCTGATGCATGAATCTGCAACAACTCCATTTCTGGATTGTGGAAATAAATAAAATGCTGCTCCTGGGATCACACAAAGCCCACAACAGAAGAAACAGCACAACACACCTGTCTACCTACTGTTCTTTACACGGAGGCGTCGACAGGCCTCTATCCAATAACCGAAAGCTATTTAGGATCATGAGGTCCTCCTTTCACATATCAGCTAGCGTCACTTTTGAAACCAACGTCTGAACAAACCACTGGACTCTGAGATTGGTTCCCTGTCTTCGGTTTCTTCTGGAGGAGTTTTGGCGAACCATCGCCCGGCGTTGGAGATCAACAAGCAGAGGATGCACGAACTAAAAGGCAAACACTGGCTGCAGGCCTGCAACGAAATGGATGAAAATGGTTAATTCCAGAAGGTCCACGGTACTTAGCAGAATAGTAGGTTACTGACGGTGTTTCAGAGGTGGTCTCATGTTACCTATTACTCAAACACTAGTAGATTCGGAGCAAACAAAAATCTACAGAAAATTTGAGGGACTTTGCTAACACATACTCTCGGCATCTTCTACAGCAGACAAAATGCAGAAACAGAACGCAGTGACTTTGCACTATGGTGAAAATGGGAACTACCAGTCGGCTGCAATTTACTGCTTGAATGATGTTATGCTGAGATAGTTTCAAGAAACAGAAGAATGTGAGCATAGGTGTCTATGTTGCTTGATTAACAAAACACTCGTTAACTCCACGGTTCAATCTGAAAAATAAGAAAGTCTAAAAAGGCGTCGGTTTGTGTCTCTCGCTAACCTAAGAAAGTAAGAAGGCAACAGATCATGCCGTCAACTTCGCAGAAGAAAAGTGGAAAACCTCTTCTTCCAAATACAGAAGGCTCATACATAATCACATGACGCAGAAAAGGTCAAATCATTGATTCACCAGAGACAAATCAAACAATATTTTTCGTAGTTAACGTACAATTGAAGAAATGATATCACTATTTTTACATCAATATGAAGTGACAAATCACCATTCTTGAAGTCTGAACCACGCCATTTTATTTTGAAAAAATTAGGCTTTGCCAAGGTCAAAATACAAGATAACTTTATCGGACAAAAAATTGCTAGTTGTCATTCATACTTTTTAGAAAACATACATCTAAATCAACATTTTTTCTTTCTTTCTTTCATTTGCTAAATGTCAGCTGAAAAGAGGTCTAATGATCAACATTAGAGCAGTAAAGGTACAGTTAATCATTTCATTTCAGGAGCCCTTTCTACTTATATTTAAAGTCAGATCTGACACAAGTTTTGGCAACTAAAGCAGCTAAAAACTGCATCATAAGCTAGATTTGTGATGGGTGGCTCCATTGTCATTTGTTTGTTTGGCTTTGGTCAAAGCGAACACAATATTTCTAACTATATTTAAAAGTTATTAGGTGTGATACAAGTTTCGACAGTTAAAGCAGCTAAAAACTGCAACGTAAACTAAATTCGTGAAGGGTGGCTCCATTGTCAATTGTCATTTGTCATATGTTTGTTTGGCTTTGATCAAAGTGAATACAGTATAAGGTATAAGGAGCAGGAAATGATAGATGAATGAAAAATGAAAATGAATATTCAATGCAAAGCAGAAAGCATAATGAGAATTTTGTTGTTTTACTAATAGTCCATGGATCGAACTAGTGAAAACTAGAGTTAAAAAATAGATTACAAAAACATAAAATTGGATAGAGAAAATCAACTTCTCTTATGACAACACAATGCAGAACAAATGCAGGAAAATGAGTGGGAGCACATGAAGCACTCAAAATATCTAACATTTCTCTTCGAAATATGAGGCGAACAGAAACAATTTATCCCTCCATAGTTCAGACAAACAAACCCATGTTTAGAAAGGATACTTTCATAAATAGCTTAACAAACCATCACGGATCAAAAAGCAGGTACTAAAATCAAAGGAGCTCAATAATTGTTCTCCTAAAAAGGGTTCAATAATTGGATACTAAAGTAGTAATGAAGAAACCAATCCTGATCCACCAACCATACTACCATCCCCCAAAGTATCACCATCAGTGTCCTACAATGCATCTATATCCAAATCTGAGGGACCCCCCAAATATCTATCAAGTATCTTCAGACATACATTTTTATTCATTAACTACTCAACAAGCAAGGTACCAAAGCTAAATGGGACCAAAGGCCCAAACCTGTTGGCACCAAATAAACTGAGACAAATTTAGTACGGTTTCAAGATAACCGTATTGCTCGTAGTAGTTATGTAGCAGTGAAGTACAAGATCACAAAAAATGAGCAGATCAATGCTAGCACACAGCATGCTATGAACAAGTGAATTCAATATTCATTCACAACGAGCATTCCGCAATAAACATTTGAAAAGTACCCGCCCAAGCCAAGCAGGCAGCAACCATATAATCAGGAATTCCTTAGGTTCGGATGATTAACCACCACTAACAGCAAGCATCAGAGCAAATGAGAGATGGAACAGAGAGGAGCGGATGGGGAAGAGCCTTACATCCGGCCGCGGGCGCCTCCTCCTCAGTGCTTCTTGCTCCGCGCGGGCTGCCTGGACCCCTCCGTGGCGAGCCTGTAGATCCAGTACCCCTGCGACGGCGAGCCAAAATTACCCCCAAATCTTACACGAGCAAGCAGGTGGCGGTAGGGTCGGGAGGGAGGGGAGGGCGCACGAGGGCGAGGACGTGGGCGGCGATGAGGAGGACGACGAGGAGCGGGAGGAGGTCGAGGAGCCAGGCGGGGCGGAGCGCGGGCACGGCGGCCGCGGTGGCGTCCCGCGCCATGGCGACGCGGCGGGAGAAGGAGAGCGCGCCGGGGCCAACGGGGTGGCGGAGGAGGGGCGGCAGGAGGAGGGGGTCGGCCGCCGGGTCGCTCGAGCCCATCCGCGTGGCTGGTCACTCCGGACCCCGAGGGAGGAGAGGGAGCTTGCTCACCCTGTGGGCTTGGGCTGCCTGTGATTCTGCCTGCTGCTTGTTCGCGCGCACTGGGATCGGATCAGATGACGCACGGGCGCGGTGGTTGGGTTCGGTGCGGTGGCCCTGTCTTCTGGTGCACCTAAAAGGGTCAATGGGCCCCAGGGCCCAGGCCATCGCTGGCCGTCCGCCGTCTACCGTGCGCCGCGGGGGAAGGACGCCATGGGCACGGGCGGGCCAGGCGGGAGGGAGGGATGGGCCGGCCTGCGGCTTTGTCAAATGGGCCGGCGAGCAGGCCGGTAAGGCCTGTTTCTTTAGCTTTCGGACGAAATTATTATTTTTGGCAAACCGAAAGTCAGAAGTAATCTTACGATGACGAGATGAATTCGATCTATACACGCACACGGATTCTTTTCTCACATTGCGGCTGGTTGTTAGATGGACAAAACGACTTGACCTGAGCACTCTGTGCTACCCGGACCACATGAACTTCAACCAAGCAAGACTTGGAATTCAGTTGACTCGAGACATTTGATGTGAGCCTGTAAGGAAATTGTGCCATCAGTGTACGCTTTGTACTGATACCGAGTTTGAGTTCATCAATCGCTAGGAAATTTCCCTTTACGTGTAGGCACCCCCTCTGCTTGCATTATTTTGCACCTGTGACTTGTCCAAACCCAAAAGTCAGCGGGGAGATGAAGAAACTTGACCTCATTTGCCGAGAAATTTTGGCATCACCTAATGCCCTTCTACATCTACTACATATGTAGTGCAAGGAGCGTCTTCTGTTTAGAAACCAGGGTGCACTGACGTCTCAAGAACATCATGGGCAACTCCTCGTCTCGTGGTATTCGGAATTTGCTTCTGTAGTACAGTACTGATTTGTGATTTCAGCTGTTGCTGTGATCTTTCGTACTGCTGTTTATTTTTTGGTTGCCGTTTCAGGCCGATCGAAGGCTGGTCAGGGCCATGGATCCAAGGTAGCAGCTTCTTCTACAGCTGGAGTGCAGAGCCAGCAGACGACCTTCAAATGGAGCATCGATGGATTCTACTCACTCCTTGACAAGGATGAAGGGTGGACCTATTCCAGAGTGTTTGAGATCATGGGCCTGAACTGGTATGCTTACCTGCAGGCTGCACTTTTGAACCGTTTCTTAGTTGCATGATTGCATCACATCGACATTAGTTCCTGTAAAACTAAAATAACTAAAAAATAAAAAAAATAAAAATAAAAAAGAGTTATTTGCAGGTGCCTAAAACTGAATCCAAGGGACATGAAGAGCGGCGATGAGGAGAAGTACGTCTCGCTTCAACTTGAGCTGGCGAGTAGCTCAGTCAAGATTGGTACCATCGTAGCTGCCTCTTTCAAGTTGCTGATATATGATCAGTCGTATGGAAAGCACAGCGAGCATCAAGGTAACATACTCTAGCTAATCACTACTGAATCCTCATTGAAATTGGAGGAATGCTTTAGAGTACACACGTTGATTAATCCTTGCAGGCTAGACTGTCAGCTATAATCAATACTAACAACTTTTGTTTCTTCTCTATGTTTTGAACGTAAAAGATTTTTTTTTTGAAAGTGCAACGTAATTTTTCTCTCTTTAAATAAAACAATTGATTGCTCAAAAACTAAACAAAACAATGAAGGTTCTTGTGTTTTCAGTTAGCATTCTCAGAGGATATATATATATCTGTGCTCTCTATCACAAGCATTTCATTTAATGCCTTTATTTCTCTTTGAAATTCCTTCATTCCGAAGAAAAGAAACAATTTATGCTTTGAATACTTTATGTATGCAGTTACCCACAGTTTTCAGACAGCAAGCACAAGCTCCGGGGCCTCATGCATGATCCCCCTGGAAACACTGAAAAAACAGTCCTCTGGATTTCTCGTCAACAACAACTGCGTCTTTGGTGTCGAGTTCATCAAACTTGCCGCTTCTAAAGCCAACACGACGTCAGAAACACTGTTTGTCCAGAAGACGAGCATCTTCAACGAGTCTGTAGTTTACACTTGGAACATTGAGGACTTCTTTGCCCTGAAGAACCCGGGTGATTCTCCAGAGTTTGAAGTCGGTGGATACAAATGGTGATATCATCAATTCTTGACATCACTGAATGCCGTCAATTTCATCTGAAGTTTCTTACCATCTTATTTCGAGAAAATGTTTTTTCCACAAATTGTCCATTCAATGCTATATGATAGTTGTTTTATACACCATGAACCGAGTTGTTAATTCCATGCTGTCCAATTTGCAGGTATATCAGTTTGTATACATCTCCTGATGGGAACCACCTCTCATTGTACCTGAATATGAAGAATCGTCCATCCAAAGACTCCTCCATCCTTGTACAACTTACCTTATCCATGAAAGACCAGGAAAATGGCAATCACCAGAAAGGAACAGGTACAGAGATCTGCTCAATGGATAGAGTCCAGATTTTGCCGTACCGTCACAAATCTCTTGACATGTTTTGTCGGGTAAAATGCAGGTCGGCTCCAGTTTTCAAACAATGCTACTGGCTGGGGATGGATCAAGTTCATTTCGCTGGAGGATTTCAAGGACTCGGCGAACGGTTTTCTCGTGAAGACCAAGTGCTGCATTGAAGCTGAGGTTGCAATCATTGGTTCCTCCAGGGTGGAGAGCTAGCATGGAATGAATCACAATGGTGCAAAACTCTGTAAGTGTGCGTGTGCGTGTGGGCTTGTTCGTGCCCAAAACTCTGAAAGTGTGTTAAAATGCCAAATAAAGGTTCAGTAATGAAAATGTGCTCAGTTTGCCTACGTTATTAATGTTAGCGGGCGTCACTATCGTCCGGCACGGACTCTAGTTGCCTATCCCGGAACGCCAGGCTCGAGCTGTTCTGCTCGCCTGTGGCTGCCGTGGATGCACCAACAACCGTATACCCTCTTGATCATGTTTCCATATACTCCCTCCATACTCATATTAGATGATGTTTAGGACAGCGACACGGTCTCCAAAGCACAACTTTGACTACTACTTTCTATAAAAATATTTATTAAAAAGTTATAGATGTATCCTTTTATGAAAGTAATTTTCAAGACAAATCTATTAATATGATTTTCACATTTGTAAACTCAACGATTTAAAAGTTATTTATGATTTATATTCCCAAGGTTTGACCCAAACCTTGTCCTAAACATCATCTGATATGAGTATGGAGGGAGTACGTCAGTAAGGTCATACGTATTGGTTGTCGGTTTATATATGTATAACTGGCGTTATTCCTTCAATACGATAATAATTATATATGTGTGATCTTTCCACTATCATGGTATCACAAGAGACTATCTAGTTCTAACCTATCGCTTCCGCTGAACCTAAATCGCTGCGGCCCATCGCACCAAGGCCTAATGCCCTCTCCTGTAAAGTCACTGCCTTTTCAAGAATGTGAGCACGAGGCCAACACAGCCAAGGAGCGCGAGGCAGCCGCATGTGCACGGGAGTTTTTGCCGTGTAGGAACACGAGGCTGGCCACGCCCACCTATATATGTGGCCACGGCCCACGGATGCGTTATGCGTAGCTGCTGCAAGTCTGCAACCCAAGCATGAGGCTGCCATGCATGATCGGTGAACGTGTCCTCCCTTTAGCCTAGGATGGCACGATCAACCATTAATTTAACATGGTCCACCTATATATACTGGCCATGCTAGCAGCTAGCTAGTCTATGAACCTCTGCTTCTGCAGAGACTAACTAAATCAACTCATGAATTATAGATGTATATAGCATATGCTGCTTTTTTTTATAAAAAAAGTAGTGCTTACAATTAAACTATTAAAGTATTAATGCAAATCATGATAATGTATCAACCGAAATGTATAAATTTATCCGTGGAGAATTATATTATTTAAAGTACATTTTAGTATCATTGGTGTTGGATTCCTTAAAGAAACTTTTTTCATGATTGCTAAACTATTGTGACTCTCTTTTCATATTTTATTGGAAATAGTCATTCTAGGTTTTAGAATGCACTTTTAGTTAATAAGATGAAATAAACTAAAATTATGAGTTTAGTAGTATACTTTTAGAGGAAATACAACACTTAAGATGTTGTACTTCCACTATCCTAAAATTATGAGTATAGTAGTATACTTTATTTCTGGAAAAATAAGAACCTATAATTAAATTTTGAAGTAGACATATTATAATATTCATATATAAAATTACCTTTTATATTTCTTTTATATTGGTAGATGCAGGAAATCCAGAAGAAGATTAGTAAGTATTAGATTATTTTAATAATATCTATATACAAATTTAGGGGTTACTTTAGACTATTTTATAACGATAACAACATGTATTTTTTTGAAAATATAATAAATCTATTGTTTATTATTATTAGTGGTGATTAGAGCGGAGGAATTTGATGGCAGTATGTTTATGTGTTTATGACCTTAGAGTTTCCAATTGGTAATACTAAGATAGATATAATAAATATAATTAATCATAACCTTAAAATTTTCTTACTACTCCTCCAGTTGTTGTTGTTGTTGTTGTTGTTGTTGTTGTTGTTGTTGTTATTTTCATATAGAAATTAGAGACCAAAGCTATATTGGAGACCATGTTAACGTTCAAAGCATCATGCATTTATGACTAGATGAATATATGTACTGCAGGAGCATATAGTGAGTCAATAACGATTGTAATCATATTTCTGTTTCTGCCTAGTCAATAAATCTGTTTTCACCCGCAAAAAAAGGAGCATATAGTAATAAATGATAACTCTCTTCGCAAATTAAAGGAAATGATAACCAAATTCCATTTCTTCTGTGCGGCACAAGGCACATGGCACACTCCACCAAGCTAGGTAGCTCAATGGGAAATGGGATTACTAGGGGTGATCTCAACTTCTCAAGATAACGACACAATATGAATTCAATCGATGTATACACACGAAATACCAACTTTGCGGCTGGTTATTAGGTTCCCGGGCTAAGAAGACTTAGACTCGCAACAAGGTTTGTGCTATTCAGATCACAAGGACTTCAACCAATTACTTAAGATAAAAATTCTGTTGTATTAATGCAAACATCATGAGCGTTCACCTTACATAGACTTGGAGCAGGACATGTTATGGAGTCACATGATGGAGACGTTGGACAATGAGGGATTGGAAGAGACACCAATGGTCCAGTTGACGACGATCCTCTGACGTCGAGGTCGCCCCTGTAAAATTGTATTGCATTATAAGTAAGGATAAAGTCTATTTTTAGCCATTGAACTATTGTCGAAGTATGGTTTTGGCCATCGTACTTCAAAACCGGGTATGACCATCGAACTATGAAAACTAGACAACTTTGGCCCTCTAGCTGGTTTCAGAGGTGGGTTTGACAATATATGCATTTTATAAAAATAATAACATATGATTTAATCTCTAAAAATGCATACCTAATTTTTTTTAAATTAAAAAAATGAAACCAGCACCAACTTTTTTCTAAAATTATAGCCAATCTATTGGTACACTGTTTAGAATTATTTGGATCTTATTTATTCATTTGTCTAGTGTTTTATTTCTAATAGTCATGACATGTACTTATTTAAATTATCATTTTATGCTTTACTTTATGTTTATTACATGATTAATTAATTGCATAATGCTTGAGCAGATCTTTTTGTCTAAAACATATTACCTAGTTACACAATTAAAATAAACTAAAGGATTAGCCATGCAATATCTAAATATAATCTACACATGGTGGAGCACGACATTTGTGGTGTTGGTGTTGCCTATGGAGCTGTTATATGTAACCGAAGTTTGCTGGATCGTTGTGGCCAATATCTTGTCAAATATAACATAAAAAGATAATTTTAATAAATAATGTGCATGCCCACAAGCAGTAAAACACTACCAAAAGAAAAAAAATAAGATCCAAATACCTTACTGATAGATAGATTATATTTTAAAATTTGTTTGGTGTCGGTTTCATATTTTTTTATTTAAAACGAATTAGTTATGCACCATTTTATATTAAAACAAAATTTATTATTTTTTGAAAATACATACATTGGCAAAACAACCTTTGAAACCAGCTAGATGGCCAAAGTTGTTCGGTTTTTATAGTTTGATGGTAAAAAATATCCAGTTTTAAAATTCGATGGCCAAAACCAAATTTCGGTAATAGTTCGATGGTCAAAATGGACTTCTTCATATAAGTAAATGCGTACTCCATATTATGTACTTTCCGGGCACCGACTTTTGAATATGTTCATGTTGGAATAATATGGTTAAGTTTGTTTTTGAGTCACAATAATATGGTTAAGTTAACAAATTGATTTGTTGTTGCGCCAATAATGCTTCAGTTGTTTAACCACCGTTTGCTTTCTAATGAATTATTATCTGCAAAAGTGTTGCACCTCAAAGTCCAAGTCATCGCTATAAGCTGTAGAAAACTTATCCATAATAAATGAACCAGGTTGGAGTGGACGCTGGCATCAACTTTCCTTGCTGAGCATGAACATTTGAAAATGATATGGGTATATTTATCCTGACAAGTAGTTTCATAATACTCTTTTGCTATGCTAATCTTATCATCATTGCAACAAAAATGAAAGCATTCATAATTTGTTTTGTAGATGTATTAACATCTATTTATTTGTTATTTGTGGCGGGAGCCTGGAGGGAGTATGAATTCTTTACTCATACTGAGGCTGGTAGTTACATGACCCATGAGGCCATGACCGAGACAAGAAGTCTTTGATCTGGGGGCCTTGTGTCATCCAGTAGCATAAAGTTCAATTAAGTAAGGGGGAAAGTTCAGTTGACTCGTGACTTTTGGTGCGAGGAAATAAAAGTGGCGTAAACACATAGTGTGTACACTTGATCACTTGGACAGTTACCCCATTTCACTTCTCAAATGCTAGGAAATTGCCATTGACGTAGGCACTCCTCTGCTTGCATATTATTGTGCTCTGGTGACTTGTCCAAACTCCCAGGTCTTCAAGGAGAGACAGAAACCTCATCCCATTTGCCGACAACTTTTGGCACACGCCATGTCGTTATTCTGTTACATATAGTGCACAGGAACATCTTCATGCTCAGAAAGCAAGATAAAGCAATACCAGGCTGCACTGACGTCTGGAGAGACCACCATGGGCAACTCTTCATCTCGCGGTACTAGTGTTTTTCTTCTCTATTTTAGCTCTAATTTTAGTTGCTGTTTCGATCTTTCATACTGCTGTTTATTATTTCAGGCCGATCGAAGCTGGTGGAGGGCCATGGATCCAAGGTAGCACCTTCTTCTCCAGCTGGAGAGCAGAGCCAGCAGACGACCTTCAAGTGGAGCATCGATGGGTTTTCCTCACTCCTTGACAAGGGTGCAGGATGGACCTACTCAGGAGTGTTTGAGGCCATGGGACATAACTGGTCTGGTCACCTGAATAACTATTTTTTTTTGAACTGTTTTGTTGCATCACACAGTTCCTGTTGCTAGAACGTTTGCAGATCCTCAGTGCTCTGTATTGTCTTGCTTGTAGGCACATACAACTGAATCCGAGGGACAAGAAGAGTGGCAACAACAAGGAGTACATCTCTCTCAGGCTTGCGCTGGCGAAGAGATCAGTGAAACCTGACACTGTTGTCGATGCATCTTTCAAGCTGCTGATATATGATCAGTCCTTCGGAAAGCACAGCGAACATGAAGGTATAATAGCAAATTAGTAAATTACTTACAAGTTACAACCTCTAACACTAAATCTGCTTTCACAAACAATGATTTCATATTCATACGCGCAGTTAGCCACAGTTTTCAGACTGGAAGCACAAGCTCCGGAGCCTCATGCATGATTTCCCTTGGAAAACTGAAGAAACAGTCCTCTAAATTTCTTCTCAACAATTGCTGCATCTTTGGTGTTGAGTTTGTCAAAGTCACCACTTTGAAAGCCAACATGATGTCAGAAACGCTGTTTGTCCAAAAGACGAGCATCTTCAATGAGCCCAAAACTTACACCTGGGACATTTATGACTTCTTTGCACTGAAGAACCCGGACCACTCTCCAGAGTTTGAAGTCGCTGGATACAAATGGTGAATTATAGAAATATACTATCTTCAGCTTCCAACACTTGAAATTCCTGAATGCCATTATTTTTTAATCTGAATTTACTATAGTTGTTCTATACATCATCATGAACTGAATTGTTTGATTGGAACTCGTTTCCACTTTCTACAAAAAACCGAATTGTTTCATGTTTTCTGTTTTGCAGGTATATCACTATGTATCCATCTCGCGACGGGAACCACCTCTCCTTGTACCTAAAACTTAGCAAGACCAATGATCTCCCCAAGGACACTGCAAACCTTGTAGAACTTACCTTGTCCATCAAAGACCAAGAAACTGGCAAGCACCGGAAAGGAACAGGTTTGCCCTCCTCAAATATTTTGCTCGTTGGACGGGAAAGTCCAGATTGTTAATTTTTTGAAGCGGGTCAAGATTGTTAATTGTCATAATATATACATTCTTGACTTGTTTTGTTGGGAAAACGCAGGCCGGTGCCAGTTTGCGAATAACGCTCGTACCTGGGGATGGAGTAAGTTCATCTCACTGGAGGATTTCAAGGACTCGGCAAATGGTTATCTCGTGAAGACCAAGTGCTGCATTGAAGCTGAGGTTGCAATTGTGGGTTCCTCCAAGATGGAGTAGAGTAAAATTTATGTGCATGTGCTGACTCGCAATGGCGAAGAGGTGGCTACGTGTGTCTATGAGCTTTGTGCGTGTTATGTTTGTTTGCTTGTTCGTGCTGAAGACACTGAAAGTGTGTAAAATGGCAAATAAAGGTGGCCATGAACATGGCTCAGTTTGCTGGCCATGTCTATTTTTTTTTTAACGAAGAGTTTTCTTGTAGTCTCTTTTCTTGCCATCCAATTGTGTTTATAATACCAAAATTGTCAATCTCACTTCACACAAAGAAACCAAATCACAAAATGCTCCTGTTTCCTTTCTTGCCGCGTGTTTATTTGACATTCAATGTTCGAAAGACGTACATCGTCATGTCAGAAAATTAACTGCAACAATATGGTTCCACTCACTACTAAGGCTGCTAGTATGTGATTGTATCTCCAAAGACTAAATTAGTATAAGGAAACTTGGGTGTCATACAATGTAGCTTGGTTATTACCTCCATTACCAAAATCAACTCTTAATTATTTTGGTACCCCTTAGTGAATATTCAAGGACTGTAAAATCCTCTTGTCATGATTGGTGAGTATGGGAATTGTAGTTCTTGCTAGGAGTCTAGGACCATCCCTGTCAGATTGTCACCATGGCACATTGGGATTTGGGAAGGCATCTGCGCTTGCGTAGAAAGATAAATATCTGAACAAATCAGACCTCGAGGCTTCATTTGTCAAAGATTGCAAATATTAGTATACCCACTTCGTTTTCAATTGAGAATTTAATCGCTACAATCATGCAGCTGAAGAATGTTATTTTAGGTTAAAATACACCTCTGCAGCTAAAGATGGAAATTGGCATCAAAAGTGACTTCTCAGCTGAGTAGACGACACATACACAATCAAGATAAGCATAGATTGTTTCTGCCCTAGTGGTTAGGTAATATAGCAGAATAGTTGACCTGGACTTTTGGGGCTTAGTTATAATGACATAAGAGATTCAATATGCGGAAGTTTGTACAGTTACAAAGAGGTCTTTTTGTCATGTTAGGGTAGTTGAATAGGTGCCGGTGCCGTATACTACTTGTAGTGTTCCTCAGTCTCCATCCATCCAATGCCAGGAAATTGCGTGTGGCGTAGACCTCTCTATCCTTTTTGCGTTTGTCTTAGCTGCAAAGAAGAAGCCTCACCTCATTTCCCAGGAATTTCTGAAACACCTACTCAGAGTCGTACATGTAACTACTCTTGCAAAGAATTCTACATAGTGTGTGCATCAACACCGGTTTGTACTGAAACAGGAGCAGGAAGGCTCTTCTAACAAACCAATCATGGGTACCTGCGCCTCTTCTTCTTCTCGTGGTAATATCATTTTCGCCATTTTTCTGCCTACTTATACACTAATTTCTGCTGATATATTGGTACTTAATAATGGTCATTTACCGTCTAAATTGTGGTTTCAGGTCGATCAAACCAAGGCAAGAACCAGAAATCCTCAAAGGTTGCGGCCGTTCCATCTGCTGATGTATCACCTGAGAAGGAGGAGAAGAGCAGCTTCAAATGGAGGATTGATGGCTTCTCCTCGCTTCTTGACAAGCCACAAGGATGGACCAACTCCGGATATTTTGATATCAAGGGGCTCAAATGGTACTCTACCATACTGTGCCTACCAAGTTATCACAAAGTTCTGCTTTCCATCTTCATCAGAACATTTTTCAGTTTCCTACACGTTCCCTTTTTTGGTCTTAAGATAAAACATAATCGGATTGCCTAATGAAATGCAATGCAAGTATGCAACCATCTGATGGGCAGACTTTGCAGGTATCTGCAGTTGAACCTGAAGGACCGGAAGCGTGGTGATGAAAGGGACTACGTTTCCCTTATCCTTGTACTGTCAAAGACTTCTGATCTGAAACCTGACATTGTCGTTGAAGCATCGTTCAAGCTCTTGATATTTGATCAAGCATACGGAAAGCACAGAGAACATGAATGTAAGATTGCAAATACATGCTAACCTGATACTTGTGACCTTACTAAAACTAAATCTAACACCTGCACATCCCATGCTGCCTATGAAGAAAAAGGAGTTCTTTTTTTGACCACTCTGAAGAAAAAGTTTTATAGTCACATATACTTACATTCTTTGCTTTGTTTCAGTTAGTCACCATTTCCAGACTGAAGAGAACAGAAGTTCCGGGGTCTCATGCATGATCCCCGTCGAGACACTGAAGGAACCCTCCTTTGGCTTCATCATCGGCGACAGCTGTGTCTTCGGCGTGCAGCTTATCAAGCTCACCACTGCTAAGGCCAACCACAGTTCAAAAACGATGCATGTTCAGAAGACAAACGGCTTCAGTGCCCGGGAAGCCTACACCTGGGTCATCGATGACTTCTTAGCCCTCAAGGGACGCTGCTATTCACCAGAGTTTGAGATCGGTGGCCGCAAATGGTACCACTGCACCACATACTTGCATCGTACTAATCACTGAATCCTGTGTGATCCTGTGCTATTTTTCAGGTACCTGACCATGTACCCTTCCGGCGTCGACGACAGCGGGGAATTCCTCTCCCTCTACCTGCATATGGCCAAGCCTGACACTTCCCTCGAGACCTCAGGAGTGCCGGTAGAACTCAGCCTATCCATCAAAGACATGGTGACCAGCAATCACAAAACAATGAAAGGTTTGGCCTTCGAACAACTCTGCAGCGCACTAGATTAACAGGAGAAACTGCAAATATTGTAACATGATTCAGGGTAGATGTTGCCACCGATTACTTATATGGGTGGGGTTTGTGAAATGCGTGCGTGCAGGGCGGTGCCAGTTCCTGGCGACGGAGGAGGAGGGCGACGGCTGGGGATGGGCAAAGTTCATGGCGGTGAAGTCGGTGAAGGACTGGTACCTCGTGAAGGGCAGCTGCTTAATCGAGGCAGATGTTGCCATCGTTGGCTCGTCCAAGATGGAGTAGAGATCCTACGACACTGCCTGTGTACGCCGCGTCCAAATTGTAAATGTCATCATAAGCGTCTGCCTATGAATACACGTATATAAAAATCTAGATTGACAAAGTCATCATAAGCGTCTGCCTATCAATAAAAGAATAGCACCGAGTGGTACAACACATCTGACTATAGTACGAGGTAGATATACCATATATGTAGATATCACACCATTTTTTTTATGTCCGTATGCCGCCGCCGGACAACACACAGTTTGGTTCACGCGGCAACTGAGCGCGATGTGCAATTTGATTCTTGAGTGTGTTTGAAAGACTCATGTATGACATGGAGTCAATTTATGTTTTGTTCAATTGCAAAGTTTTTTTCTCTACTAAAAACAACGGAAGGGTGACTCTCCGGTCAAAAAACGGAAGGGTGACTCATCCGTCAGTTGTGCTGCTCCCATGTTGCCCCCTCCTAGCACCCTTGCAACTCGGGGCGGACATAAATAACCAAAGACCGAACTGAAAGAACCAAAACCGAAACCAAATGAACTGAAATAGAAAAAATCATTTAACCGAATTAACCAAAAAAAACCACATCGTATGAGTTTGTACTTCACTTATTCCAGTAATTTACATTTTATAAGACTAGTTTGATTTATGTGTGATATATTTGAGTTGTCATATATGAACTGCTATGCATTTTTGTTACTATATTGCTATTGTTCCCTTGTCAATTATTATTATCAAATAGAGGAAGTGTTGCCCAAGTTTACTTTAAAGTTTGCATATTATTTTTGTTGTCTTAGCCTTTGCTCAAAATGCTTGGTTTCTAGAATTTCATAGAACCCATTAGTTCCTATTTTCTAGTAACCAAATTTCATAAAAAACCAAAGAACCGAACCGAAAGCGAATGCCCATCCCTACTTGCAACCCTTCCCTTCGTCATCTTATTTTTCTTTCAACTATCTGGTTAATAAAAACAAAAGCATATAGACAATTATAAAAATATTTTTTATATAAATACTTTAAATCAATAATGACCTATTTCGTGTTGATTGAGTACCATAGAAATTCTAAATTAAAAATAAAATAAAAAAAGATATATGTGAGTTGTCATGAGCTTTTTACCTTTAAAATGTTTTTTTAAAATCCTGATTTTTTAGTAGAAGATATAAATCAACAAGATTGATTTTGTTTGGATCTGGCATCATAGCTATTGTAAATTCAAAATAAAAATTCTGTGTAGATCTTAAAAAAATCAATAGCAAATGTTTTGCATGGATGTGCTACCTTTGCACATATTATAGATTTGAAATATGGATTCTTCCTAAAAAAAGTATATTTTAGTTGTCAGGTGAGCCATTTTCCTTCAAGATGTTTTTAAAAATCTTAATTTTTTCAGGAGATGGTATAAATCACCAAAACCTTTTAACCATAAGATGGTTTCCAAAAATCATAAAACTTTTTGAATAGATGCTATAAACGAAGGACCAAAATGGCAACCGGAAAGGGAATGGGGGTGAATGGGAGCCCGTTAAAATTTATTCGCGAGGAAAGGATCTGCCGTATACCCTAGTTCCGGTTTAACACGCCTCTCTTCTAGTAATTGTCATACTCACATAGTCACAGTGGACCTACCGAGCCAAGGAACGATGCTAGTAAGCTCTTAGATCACAACAAAAGCAAAATTAAATTGAGATCAATAACTCCGAGAACAAAACCGTATACTGATTTGACTGGTTTGGGCCTGATAGCCTGTAGAGACTTAAAAAAAGAGCAAAGCTACTAACCACCCCCGAAAACTACAACGTTTGAACTAAAGGATTTCAAGGGTATGCAAAATCTAAATCCAAAAGATCTCAAAGTGATCAAGTTGGGAAAATCAGTTTGATCTCTTTCCCAAATTGGTCAGTTGTATTTTGCATGGTTGATAAATAATGGAGCAGTTGTGCAGCGGTTGCTGGAGTTTGAGTCTGAGTGATTAGACCAATCGAGTTACCAATATCTTATTGAAGATCGAGCCAATGCCTCCATCGTCCAACAACTTGCAAATCGTTCATGTCAATACAACAACTTGGAAAAACATGGTCCAAACATACCCAACACGATGTATTTGGCTATGATGGGCCATGAACTATCAAGGGAGCATATAGAGTTGGTATTTACCTTAGGGCGTGAAGGGGGCGTTAGATAAAAATCCATCACAAAATTTTTGTTGGATCTCACATGATGAAAATCCCTCAATTCTTCTATTTACTTGTTGTAAGCCCACCCTTGTTTGTCTTCTCGAGGCCTTGGGGGATGTGTAAGAGGGGACATAGACACGAATCAGATGGATATTGTTGGGTCGAGTTTCGTGATTGTGTTCTGTCACAACCTAAATTTTTGAAATTTGGGATGTGAACATGTAGCACAGTTAACACAACAATTTTACCTAATTTGTTAAAAATTTCAAGATTTTATACTTTTTAGGGAATTTAGCATAGAAAAATTCTATTTTCTAAATTAAATTCAAATAATGTAGGTGATAATATTGTGTGCCATGCATTCATGCTGTTTGCATTTGGTGCCTTTATGGGTGCAAAGTTTTCAAAATACGTTTAGAAGCATAATAGGAATTTTCCAGAGTTTTTTGGAATTTTTTCTATTCCTCTAGAGCAAATTCCAATTTTTGGGACATGCTATAATTATTTTCAGGAGCTCCAAATACATTATTTAGGTTTCTCATGTCCAATTCTATCTCTAAAATTTTTCTCGAGAGTTTTGGAATTTATATGATATTTTTCGTGGCTTAAATAATTTATCTAGAATTTTCTGGATTTATCTTTGCACGTAAAAATAAAAATAATATGTCGATAAAGTCCTAAGTTCCTTTCAGGCCGAACCCTACCCGCCTAAAAATCTACCCATCCGGCCGGCTCCCCAACTTTCCCTTCTCTGTGTTCTGGGCCAAGAGCTCGTCACAGCCCAACGTGTTCGACAACTTGGTCGAGTCGGCAATGAATGGATCCGCTAACACAATATTGAAAAGATGAGTCAAAGGACAAGCTTGAAACTAGGGCTAAGTGGAGTTGGGCTCCATACACCAGCTTCTTTCAACAACGACATAAAAAGGGCTAACTTATCCATATCTTACTAAAACATAAAGAATAATTTATCACCATACGTAAAACTTGACGACATAAATTTATACTAAAAGACATTATAAAGTTATAGTACTTTGAATAAATACTAAAAACTATGTTGTATATAGGGTCATTTATTTTATCATGGATTCATGATCCGTGCCACATTGCGTTATGGTAAAAAAGAAAGAGTTTGGGCCATGCGAAAAACAGTGATAATGAAACAAAAAAATCAGATAAATGTATTAAAATCACCAAATTGTTAGCATAAAAAAGCTAGCTAGCCGTGTTAACGTTGTTTACACGGGCCACCTCGCTAGTTGTACTAATTTAAGTGGTTTAAAAGTTGATGTGGACCGATCTACGACTGCCTGCTAACGTGTTATATGTTAAATGTAATTTACTCTATTTTATGCTACTTTTATCACATTGAAATTAAGTTTTTGACTTCCGTGCCGAGCAAAAACCTAAACTGTTTTGCTGTCACTTTGTATTATTGGTAACCGACCGCAGCATGTGCTTCTCCATACTTGCCTACTACAGGAAGAAGTCGTCTTGTTTGTTAAAGACAAAACCAACAGAAAAAAGCAGCAAGGAGCCGTCTTGTCATCTGTGATGCATTTCATACCACTAGTCTATCAACCCGTGCTCCTGCACGGGCTCATAAGTATTAGAAAATTATAAGAAATTTTGTCATAGCTAATAATCAAAATTACTTTCTTTGTTCTCTATCTGTTTAATATCCTAACAGAATACTCATATCTATAGATGATACATATTATGTTTCTCCGGTTGTGATATATTTTGGTTAGAAATTATTTTGCACACTTTGTCATCCACATTTATAATTTTTCAAACTTTTAATTGCACCATCGCACACACCCATATGTTTTTGACATATGTTTGATTGAACCATTTGTTTGTTCTACGTGCTTAAATGGAAATCAATATTCACATTGGTTACAACATAAAATATAAATGGTCTACATGGTAAGACACATCATACATATATACCTTAAGTTAGATTTTCTTTATTAGCAGTGGTAGAAATAGTTAAATCAAAATCAATTATTGGTGTACTTAGGGATTATTTTTTATAACTACAAACATAGGTAATTTCAAAGTTTCGGTTACTTTAGATTATTTTTAATGGAATATATGAGTAAATACAAAGATTAGTGGGTAATTTTAAATTATTTTTATAATGGTATATTTGATTAATTTAGCATGTCAGATGTGGGTAACATAGATATAGGTTCAGAAGGTTACTTTCGACCCATTTCATAATGGTAAAGAGGCCGGTGGGTCATCTGTTAGAATGCATAATATATCCAATGGCTATTATTATCAATAGTGATTGGAGTCTACTGGATTGATGGCCAAATGTCCTGTTTTTTATAAAAAAATTCAGATTTTTTTCTGTAACACGTCTTGTTGGATTAACACGAGACAGGTGCTGCGCATTCTAGCATTTAGAAGATACATAAATATTCTTTAGAAGATACATAAATTCTTTACCAAAAATATACACATATGAGGCTCGTCAAAACGTAAATGTTCCTAATCCCCTCTGGCACTGCTTTAATAGGTAGCAACATCAAACATATCAATTTCGGAATATAGATGTAGAACATATTTACCACACAGACGTATTTATAATTTGAGTTAAAAACTTTGGTTTGCTCCATTAACTTTTACTGTACTTTCAGTGTCTAAATTGAAATGTGACGTGTTTGGATGTTTCTAACCTTATGCTTTTGCAAGCCATGGTTTTCTTGAAACCGTAGTATTTTAAGTTAAAGAAACTCCAATCGAGATTTTTTTAGGCACATGGTTTTCAATCTTTGTATTTCAAAACTACAGTTTCTTAATGTTAAGGTTTAATAACACTAAAAAACTCAAACATCCCATATTTTGATTATTAGCAAATTACCCTATCTGAACACAATATATGTTTCATTAATTAGATCCAACTTACTCATAAGAGGTCAAATAATGTCGTTGCCTTCTTGATTAGATGATTTCACCATGTGTGTGTTTGCCGTAGTTTTGCTTTGCCAATCCCAGCACCTGCACCTTTCCTGCTTTTGTTATTGAATCCTCCATCTCTGTTTCTTTAACTAATATCAAGCAATAATTTTTCGAAAAGTAATTAGATACCAAAGTTAACCAAATTAATCTCTGGAAGACAACAAACGGCTGGAACCTGACCTCTTTTGAAAACAAACAGTTGCATGCATGCAGATCTGTTCATGGTTCTGGCGGAGAAACACATCAATACTCCAGCGGCACTATCTCCATCCATATGTGCAACCGGCGACGATTCTTTAACAATTAACATGGTCCCCCGATCCACTCTATCCAATATTCCTGCGACTCTATGTCGAATCCAGCAGAAAACAACTCCATCAAGGACCCGCTATGCCGGCGCCGCCAATTCTGCCACCAAGTTCTGCTAGGGTGTCATCGTGATAATAAAGAAGCCCAACGCATAATTACTCTACGTGGGATTAGCGGTGGGTGGCCTGGGGAAATATGGTACACGTCGATCATATTTGCAGAGAAAATTTATATTAAGATTACATTATATTTTTTATAATGGCATTGGTGGATAAATTATTTATACATTCAAGGGGTTATTTTAGACTATTTTTATAATGGCAATGGTGGGTAATTTTCTAGAAAGCGTAATGGATCCAATGGTTATTATTATCAATGATGGTTGGAGTCTATCAGATTAATGGCTAGATGTTTCTGATTTTTGTGAGATTTTCTAGAATTTATATTTTTTTCTAGCGCGTCTCGTGAGGATTAACGTGAAGGCTTCAAAAGGAGCCTCCAATTAGTAATAGTAAGATTGCGTGCTTTTGGTAACTCATATCATTGGTTCAAAGTTGACACTTGTGCTGAGGTACCGGTGGAGCGAGGGGAGAGAGTGGCCATTTCCCAAGAGCCGATCGAGATTCCACTTCAATCCATGCTAATCTAGGTGAATCCAGAACTTTTTGCATACTAGGTAAAGGCCCGTGCGATGCTACGGGCACACAATTTTAAAATAAAATAAAACTATTTTATAAAAGGGTAAAGTCCGATTTACAACCTTGAACTTTTCACGATCGTCCGATTTTCAACCCGAAACTCCTAAACCAGACATCCTACACCCTAAACTAACGAAACCGTGCAAATTACCCCCCTAAACCGAATCCACCCCTGTTTTAAACCATGTCACCCGTCCACGTGGCGTCAGTGGTCACATCAGCTACCCTCTCCTCTCTCTTTCTCTCACAGACAGGTGGGCACATCCACTCCTCTCACCTCTGTTGCCGTGGCCTCGCCGCCCTTTCTCCCTCCTCGGTGCCCTCTCTCCCTCCCCGTTCTCCGCCTAGCTGCCACCTCCACCCGCTGGCCACCTCCGCTCACCGAGCAGAGCAGAGGTGCGAGGAGGCCGTCGGTCGAGCCTCATGCTCGGTGGAATAGAGCTCCACACCGGACGCGAGGAGCTGCCGCCGCGAGGAGCTGCTGACCCGGCCGCCGCGCCGAGCCTCCGTCGCCGCCTTCCCCTAGTCCTTGTCCGCCGCCGTCGGATGAGGACAGAGGTCGAGGTCGCCGGATCTGGATGCCGCCAGTGTTACGCTGCACCCGGAGCTGGAGGTCCTCCCGCCGCCCGGAGCAGGGGAGGGTCCACCGCCACCGCGCAAAGCCGCCGAGGAGGGAGGACCGCCGGGGAGCCGTCCACCATGGCCCTGCACCGGGAGAGCAAGGGCGAGGGGCGCCGCCGCGAGGCCCGCCGCCAACTCCCCCCTCAAGCGGCCGGCGCTCCGCCTACACTCGCCGGCGCCGCGCCCGGCCTCGCTTCGCCATGGGCGTGGAGCTCGATGGTGGCCCGGCAGCCATCCGTCGCCGGGGCTGCCGCCTCGCGCATGATCGCCGCTGCTGCCTCGAGGAGAGAGGAGAGATGTGCCCACTTGTCTGTGAGAGAAAGAGATAGGACAGGGTAGCTGATGTGGCCACTAACCCCATGTGGACGGGTGACATGGCTGAAAACCGGGGTGGATTCGGTTTAGGGGGGTAATTTGCACGGTTTCGTTAGATCATGGTGTAGGATGTCTGGTTTAGGAGTTCCGGGTTGAAAATCGGACGATCATGAAAGTTCAAGGTTGTAAATCGGACACATGGTAAGAAGACTATAGATACATTGTCTAAACACTACATTTTAGTAGAAAAATGTTAAAAATAATGGAAAGAAAGTGTACCCAACAAAAAATTGTCGTCAGTAACCAATGACATTGCAGATTACTAATGTGATATACTGAACTATTAGGAGCAAATAATCAACTTGAATATATTGAACTCATCGCTGTTCTTGAATGATGTAACACGAGATGGAGGTCTTTTTCCTTCTTCTTCTCCTTGTTGAATGAGGATGGCCTAGATATTGTAGCACTGTGTCCGTGTGAAGACTCATCCTTGCTCTTCCGATATTTAAATCTAGAGATTTGAAATGTCAGCGCCAAACAATTTAAATTTTTGAAACTAAAGGCATGCGGTACAATTTACCTTGGAAAGCAAGAACCGGTGCCATGTCAAGAACATCATTTGTGTATTCATCAAAGATGGACACTGATGAGGTAACATAGGCAAGACCCATGATAAGGGAGGATTCCTGGCACATCAATAATATTAAGCTATTGACTTGAACAAGCAACAGACAAATCAGCTGATATTCATCATAAGGTTGCAATGCTTGCTTGTCCAACTTCATTTTGCAGATCGACGAGCCAACCACTCTGCTTTGGTCAAGCCGTAGTAGACTGCTTTGCTTCCAGGCCACATAAGAAAATTCCAGCCAATAGGAGACCCTTGGGGCAGTCCACCATGCTGGTTTGTATGAGTAACCCCTGTTGCCTTACTTGATCTAGACCTCTTCTTCGACCTCCACCAGTAAGCTAGTGCTGCAGAATCGGTCATCAGGCTTCATTGGGGTCCGGAAGATCCGAGACTGCGTCGGATCATCCGACAACTGACAGTTTCTTGGAGAAAATTTGCAGAATTTTATTGCAGGCCTATTCACCCACCCCCCCTCTAGGCCTAGTGTTGATCCTTCCTAAGCTAAATCTAACTTGTCTGCCTCCTGCCCATCATTTGTCTTACAGAGATGAAAAGTGTCATTGAATTATCCAAGAAAACACGGCTGTCTGTGCGCTGCTGTGGAACCGTTCGACAAACCTGCAGCTAGAGCTCCGAGGATAAGCCGCTGGAGAAGTTGCATCTGCAGAGCAGAATCAAGTTCCTCTGACAAGCCTAGCTGGAAATTCCATGCAGAATACAGGTGGGGATGTACGACAGGAACACAATAGTGTGACTATGTGAGAAGGGCAGGGTTCAGGTGGAAAGCTTTGAAATGCGATAGTATATTGATATCATACATAACAAATCAAATGTAACATACTAATAGTCACATATGGTCTAGCAAACTGAGGAAGTGAGGATTGCATATTTGCCTGCTCACGTTTGAGAAGAACTGAAAAATGGTCAGTGTGTCCGTGGATGTCATCCTTATGTTGCAACCGAGAGAAAGCAACATGGTTTTCTATAAAATGATGATAGACTACAGAACATGGTTATAAAATCAAAAATCTTCTGACATAGCACTATCTTTAGTGCAGAACATGATCACTGAAATGCACTGGTAAATTGCACAATTGTTCCAATACGATGGACCGATCACTTACCCTTCAAGATCTCAACAGAAGCAGCATTCTTTTGGGAATCAGTTCCGTGGCAAACCTTCATTACACAAAAATATAAACAATTTTAGAACTTATTACTGTTTTAACTACAACCAATGGCATGACAAGCAAACAATCATAACATATATCAGATTTTTTATTCAGATTGGCAAAAGTTAGTAATATATTTCTCAAAAAAATGTAGTGCAATACCACATATCCAGTTATCCACATTGGAGGCACACAGCTATGATTCGTTAACCTTATCACTTAGACCTTATCTCAAATGGCTTATCATCAGGAGGTTTCTCAAGAAGCAGGTCATCCATAATTGAAAAGTAAGAGTTACAGCTTCCAGTGTATATAGTACTCCATGTTCCATCCTACAGTTAGGTATAGAAAGCAGTGTCTAAGAGAAATGCCGACAAATCAACGCAAAGAACACAGAGATAGACGTAACACAAACAAAATTGATCATTAAAAGAAAAACCTACCACAAAACAATGAACAAATGTCTTTTCTTTGCCTTCTCCAACTGCTCCAAATGTGGCTATTATGGGCGCTAGAAAACCATATACTAATCCAGCAAAGACACTTCCTGGGATGCCAATTATCAACCATATGATCAAGGTAGCAGTAGCAGCAATAAGAAGCAGAAGCTTTACTATAGGTCCCACCAGCTTAGTTCTGCCTTAATAAAGGGGGGCCACAAAATGTGAGCACTTTGGGTTAGTAATTTAATGATGTTGCCAAAAATGGAACTCCAGGACATTTTTTTTCACGACCGTGCCTAACTCCTCCAGGACATGCACACTGTACCTGATAATGCAGTAGTATGACCAAATCAAATGCATAGGCCAGAATGAGAGATGTGGGGTCTGAACAACAAAACTGAGAGAATCATGAAATTTAATAAATAGCTATTAATTTTGCATCACCACGCATCCAAATCGGAGGGGAGGGGGAGATAGAGGAAGCAGTTCCTCACCTTCGGAGGGGCAGGTAGGCTAAGAGGCGCGGCCGGGAACGGGCTTGATTGGGTGCTGGCTTCGGCCTCCAGGAACGGAAGGGCCACGAGATGGCACCGTGGCTGGGCGAGGCGGCGCCTCCAGCGGACGGCTCCGGGCGCGGGGCCTCCCAACGTACGACGGCTCGTCCGGGCAAGTGTCACGGCGGCGGTTCCGGCGAACGGCCGGCTCCACTGCGGTTGCGGCGCGGGTGTGGGCTCTCGAGTGTCCACACCTGCGGCGTGCGGGTGCGGAGGAGGGCTGAGGGAGGTGCGGCGTGAGGCTGGGTTGCGGCGTGCGGAAGGAGGCGGCGTGTGGGTGCGGGTGCGGGAGGGCCGCGGGAGGATTGGACGGCCTGCACTCGCGCGGGGAGTCGGTTCGTGGATCGCTCGGAGGGACGACCATTGGTACTGTTCCCGCTGACGGACCACGAAAACTTCTCCCTTTTGGTTTTTTTGGGGTAGAGATTATCTTCAGGTTCACTGCTGAGTCCGAGATGTATGTTTGATGCTTTCTCAGAAGGATGTATAACATTTGTTGATGCCTGACAGAGGCCTAGACGCGAGGCAAACTCCTGCTCTTTGCTAGCTCGTGTGTTTATATATGACATATATATACCTGATATACTGGTGTGGCATGTTCTTCTTCTCAGCTAGGATACATTTATACATATTCCTGGAGTCTCGCTCGAGTGCCTGGATCGGATCGGAGGACGATGGTCGGCTACCTCGACAATAAGCTGGAGTCTGATCGTGTGTTACAGGAACCCACCGCACCGGCACCGGCACCAGGAGGCCACCGTGGCGGAGCGAGGAGCGGATCCTAGCCCAGATTGAGGTCCTCCTGGTTGTTTACGTCCTCCTGATTGTCCTGCAGGTGGTGGTCGGCCGATGGAGGCGCTGCTCCAGCACCGCTTTCATCAAGTACCCTCTCTTGCTTGCCTACTCCGCCACAAACCCATTGGCGACATAGGGTCTGTTTGCTTGCCTGCATCTGGCCGAGCCAGGCTGACCGCATGCAGAATCTTTGTGTTTGGTTGCCTGCATCACAGCTTGAGCCTGGCTCACCGGATGCAAGATTCCTTGCCCAGCCAGGCTCTGGAAAAACGAGAATGGTGGCCGTTTCTTCGGAGCCAGGCTCGCCAGATGTAAGTGATTAGTCGGTTAATGATGTTAATAGTGTATGATTAGTACATATTAAATAATATTGGTATATTTTAAATGATATTAAGAAGTAATGAGATGAAATAGAGTTATACTAAGATAATACATATTAAATATTGTAATGATAGTTGTTTATTATTTTTTTTCTCATACAGCATGCTTCGTGCGAGCAACCAAACACCTGTTCTACACAGCCTGGCTCACAGGAGCCATGTAACCAAACACATAGGTCTTCCATGCGCCAAGCCTGGCTATGGCCAGCCTGGTTCATCCGGTGCAACCTGACTCGCCAGGGAAGACAAGCAAACACGCCCGGTGTCATGTTCAACTCTTCCTACAAGAGCAACCCGTTGCTGCTGATGTCCGCGTTACTGATCTATGGACTGGGAGGCATCAACAGCATGACGGCTTACAATATCGACGACAACAAGAGGTACCTTGACCTTACTTTTCACCCAGCACGTCCTCGTCATGGCCACCTATTTAGCCTCCATGTCCATGTCCAACTTCGTCCTCATGATGGTTCCGTACGTGCCGATGATTAGTGAAAGGGTCGTCGCGAGGATGATGGCGAGTAGCTTCTCGGATGACGACAGCAGCAAGCAGCTCCAATGGTATATGAATATAGAGCACACCCCATCAGGCAGATACGATCCAGTCACACTAAGAGGCTACCTGTAACGGACCGATTCAAAAAAAAAAGAAAGGAAAGGAAAATCCCCGCGTGGACCCCACATGTCGGCCTCACCCCTCCCTCTCCCGTTCGCCCGGCCCCGCGCCCGCGCGCGCGCATTGGCCGCCATGGGCGGCAACGCCACGTCGCCGACGCCGACCGGCCGCGCGCCCGGGATCTCGCCGCGCCTCGGCCTCGCCCTCCCCTTCTCTTTAAAACGCGTCCCACGCCTCCCACCATTGCCGCCGCCGCCGGAGCTCCGCCGACCGTCGCCTCCGGTGAGCTTCGCCGCCTTTTGACACGCGCCTCGCGTGTCCTCGCACCTCCTCTTCCTTCGCCGGCCCTCATCTCTCTCTCTCTCTCTCTCTCTCTCACCGTGTAGCTCCGCCGCCGACGAGCTCCTCCGCCAGTCGCCGCCGCTCGTCGTCAACCGGCCAAATGTTTTGCTGTGCTGTGTATGTGTAGATGCATATATGTGTATGTTAGATCTTGTATGATTTTTAGTAAATTCTGTAGAGCTCCAAAAATAGTGATTCTTGTTTTTTTATATTCCAGTGATGTTGCTCTGTGATCTAAAAATATGAAACTGCTATGCTTCTGTTGTACTTTTCGAGTTATAGATTTATTTGTTCTAGTAATGAAAACTGCATGTTAAATTGTATATTGCTCCAAAAATTGTAAATCAAATCTCGTTAGATTCCTTGAATCATGCTCTGTCCAGAAATGTAGATCAAGTTTACTGTTTGCACCTTTACCTACTGGTTTAGTCTAAATCTACCTTTCTAGGACTGAAACTTGTTGTATTTTTCATTGGCTGCAGAAACATGATAAAATAGTGAATCCAACTTTATAAATCTTGCCTTACTATATAGTTTATGGTAAATATAAGTTTGGTATTTTTATGCTCTGTTTAGATCTGTTTCTTGATTTATTTGCCCTAGGACTGCTCTTTTTAATTTAATTGCTGCTATTATTTGATAATAGATTTGTTGCTAAATCCAACTCCACCACTTGGTTATTTTGGTCCTCTGTTAGAATAAATTTTGTTTAGAATAATTCTGTTTTGTATGATTTTCATTAAGCAATATCTTGCTAGCTAGCCTTGCATGCTAGGAAATTGTTTTATGGTAATTCTTGCAAGTCATGATGCTTATGTGTAAATTGTTGTGGTGTTTGTGTTATGCTTGCTCGTTAAAGTCTTTGCCTTGCCATGATTTTATTGTGCCCCTTACTTTATACATTTCATGAGCATTTCATTTGCATCATCCTAATACATGCATGCATTCATACATTCTAGAGAACGAGACTCCGGAGAGCGAGACCGTTGAACCCGAAGCCACCGAGGAAGTTTTTGTGGTACCCGAAGAAGACCAAGGCAAGCCGCTAAGCATCTTCCAAACCTATTTTTTACAATAAATTGATTATTATGTTGCTATGGGTTGCATTGGGGTATATTCTATACTATGCATTTGTAGGACCTATGATCTTATTTACCTTCCTTGATTTTCAATACCTTTTTCCTTGTCGCTCTTAGTGGGGTTAATGTTCACTTAAGTTACTAAATGCTTAGCCATGCTTAGAGTTAGAGAAAGGTCATTTGGGGTCAAGGGAGGGGAATCTTGGGTCAATAACATTGATACTAGAGGGATGGAACATGTTGGTTAACGGTGGTATGTTGATAAAAGTGGTTGTGAGACTTGAGCGGATTGTAGGGTCACGAGAACGTAGTTGGTGACATAGAACCGCTTGAGTCGATTAAGGCCCGTCCGTGGATGACGTTGGCTTGAGCACACTTTTCGTGCTACCACATATCCAATAATGGGAGGATGAGCCTATGATCTTAGGTGTCTTGTTTGTTTGGGGCACGGTCCTAGATTTGTGGCCGCGGGCTATGTAGAGGGGCCTAGGGGCGTCCCCGGTGGACCTAGTGTTGCCTCCGCACAAGCTAGGCGTGTCTCAAAAGTTCGGGGCTCTTTGGGAAGGGTTGTCATGAGTACCCCCTTGTCCGCCTTTAGCGGGGTGGGCAAGCCGCATGGTCCTCGTGTCGTGTGGATTAAATAAGTACACCCTTGCAAAGTTAAATCAATTCGAATTGCCGCGCTCTCGGTCATGAGCAAGCTCAACTCAATGAATTCTTCGCTATGTTATCGTTGTTTTATGGTATATGTTCCTATGTTCATGCTACATGGTTATGATGTTGTTCATGTTAAATCACTAAAACTTGCGGTGGGTTTGGGCAAGATTAATAAAATATGCTAGATGTCCGTAGGGTGTTATTTCACTTGCTAACGGTCAAAAACTAGGTCTAGGTTGAGTTACGCTTTCGCAAATCTTTACTTAACCTTAAAGCCTCATTTCTTGCTACAACCATATGCATACTCCTTGTTTATTATTATTGCGTAAGTCTTGCGAGTACCTCTTTGTACTCATGGTGCTACGGTTACCAAGTTGCAGGTGAGCCCGAGATGGTCTTCGGGCATTTCTAACCCGCCGACCCAAGTGTCGGTGATGAGTAGTTTAGTGGTGGTGTTGTCTCGATGGTGTCCTTGGGCAACGACACCATTGTTGTCCTTTCCGCTGCGTGGTTCATGTTATTTTGGAGGGATCAAAGCTAGGAACCATTCACTAAATCTCATGATACTTTGTTATGTTGTAGGGCTCAAACTTGTTGATTAGAGTCTCTACTTAATTTTCATCTTTGAACTTCTATTATGTTGGACTTGTAAACTTGAATGTTGGAGGCTTGTAATGTTTAAAATTTGCCCTTTATGGTTCATGTGCGGTGAGAAACTTTGTACACGTTATGTGCGCTCGATCTTGGGCATGTTGTAGCATATACCGGGACTACCGGATTTGCCTTTGTTTTAAGTGGATCGGGATCGGTTACGTATCCATAGATGTGGGTTAACACTTGAAGAGTCGAAAGATGAAGTGTTAGCTCTCATCTTTCCGGAACGTTCGACGGTTCACTTAAACCAAATGCGAATTGGGCGGTTCTTACACTACCGCTACCTGGTGAGCGTTGCTGATCCGATCACAGTCAGCGACATATGGCTTTCCAACCAAAGCCCCCTGGGCGGCGGTGGCGGCGCACAGCTCAAGGAGGTGTGCCTTTCATATGCGCTGTTCATTCTGTTGAGGCGCCGTTTCTTCGGGGCTTCCTTCCCTGAAGCCAAGCTTCAGAAGATGCACGACCTGGTCTTCAACGGCCTGCTGCTCCATGTAGATGAAAACTACCAAGCTGCCTACAGGATCATTGAGGCAGAGCTCGCTTTCGCCCACGACCATTTCTTCACCAGCTCCGCCTCCTTGTTCTCCTTTGCTGGACCAATTTACATGTGGGCCCGTGTTGTGAGAGTTACCTTGGCGTATCCTACTGTAATACTATTCGTGGCGGTCGATTTTTTCAAGGACTACTATAAAGGTGCACACTTATCCAGTCGGGGTGTATCATTCATGGCCGGAGCAACTGGAGCGCTGAGTTTATCAGTGGAGCTGCTGCAGCTTTATATCTATCTGTCATCCGACTGGGCTAAGGTACAGCTCGCCTGTTCTTCCATCTCTGGGAATTCCAGCTTCTTTGGGATTTATCATCTTTGCAACAAGTTTCCTCAGATATTTGGGCATTGGCAGAATAAGATTGGCCAGCACTCCTTACTTGTGGATTTGCACAGCAGATCAGTCGTCTCGGACATGATCGGGTCCCTTTATTATAAGTTCCAAAGGGCTCTAGGTTACTTTCCAGCTTTCTATAGAGGAATCTTCAGCCCCGGAATTAAGGATGCAGATCGCATCCCGTTGACCAACGACGTGAAGCTGGCGATTGCTCGAACTCTCAAAGATTGCAACGGTCAACTGTCGAATGGAGCATTGTCCCTGGAACGGAATGGTCTGATCGCACTCGCACTTCCATTATCAAGTGCCGCAAAAACTATGCTGGTCTGGCATATTGTAACAGAGTATTGTGACATTGCGGAGTCCCTTCAGGGTCAAACGACAGCGGCAGAGCAAGAGGGCTTTGCATTCAACCGTTCTGTTGCTGAGACATTGTCGAGGTACTGTGCCTATTTGATTGCATTTGTTCCGGAGCTGATCCCAGGTCATCAATTGGAGACCACGGCATTGTTCCATAAAGTGAGGGACGATGCAATGGAGTTCTTTCGCGGTGAGAGTTCACTGCAAAGCAAATACACAAAGATGAGAAACTGGAGCCATCTGTCTTCGGATAGCCTGACATACCTTACGCTGGGCATTTGGATGGGAAAGTTGCTGCAAGAAGAAATAACGGATGATGGACAACGCTGGAAAATACTGGCTGATTTCTGGACCGAGATGATACTATACATAGCTCCATCAGACAATGCGACAGATCATATACAACATCTGGCAAATGGAGGGGAGTTTCTGACTCATTTGTGGGCTTTGCTCTCCCACGCCGGCATTCTAGATAGGAATGAACAGAATCCTAACCACACTCGTGCAGAAAACACTCACAATTCCACAGACCATACAGATATCGACGAAAATTAAGCAGGTCCTGAAGCCACTGCTTCCCCTGATCATAGTCTCATGGAGCAGATGTCCAACAGCCTGCAGCTTGTTCCAGTTCGCAGCTCCGTCGTTCCCAGTACAAGGCGTAGACCCGTGGTGGATCCCCTCCCTCCTCGTTGGATGCGCAGGGCAACCCAACAGCTCTTCCTGAATCGTTCTTGGAATGCTATCAGCTCTGCCGCTCGTCGTGGTATGCTTGTTCCTCAATCGCTGCTGAGTGGTTGTGTCTTCCGAGCTTCTTCGCTAGCAGAAGTAACAAATGATGTGCAAGATGAGCTACCACTTCTGCCCGCCGGAAACAATTCCAGAGACCGAACACCGGATGGATGTCCTTGAACTTTCAGGCTCCACCCGGTACACCCTCCATGAAGAAGTATGAGCTCTTTCTTGTTCATGTCTAAGGCTTCTTGTTCGTGTCTTTGTTTTGTGCATTCGAACTTTAGTTTCGTTCGTGTCGTGTCTGGTCTCTGGTGTGAGCCTACGACCTGTGTGTGTGCCACACAATATGCTAGAGTTGGTCGATGGCATCTCTCGTTCAGAGTCAAGGCGTTGTGGCTTTGCCGCTCGACAGGGTCCGAAAAAACGGCGTACGTGGGATGGTGCGTACGCTGCGGATTGTGGAGAGAATGGCAGGCGCGCGCTCTTGCTCTCGTCGTGTCCAGTGTCTGTAACAGTCGGAAATAAAAGGCACAATACAATTCAGAAAACGCTGCAATGTTGCAGCAAAAAATTTCCATTGTGTTCGAGTTCTTGAGCTCTGATCGCCGACGATCCCAGGAGTTCCAAACCGACACTCTTCACTCAGTCGTGCCTATATGTAGCAAGCTAGAGTTAAGTTTAAAGGGTCGCATTGGCTTCAGTTCTGGTCACAATTGCAACCATATAGTATATGAGGACAAGCAGTTGATGCATCTTGTATGTGGAAGCTTAGAGACGACAACCAAGTAAATTTTTGCCAATCATTGATGGAGATTTAATAATACGATTGCGTACTAATGTTTTATCATCATCCAAACTGTTATTAGCTATTTATTTTGTGTGAGGCAGACAGAGGTGTTGCAAACTTTTGTAATAAGTGGCTCTAACTTCTTTTGAAGTGAAGGTCAGAACATTTTATCCATTATCCAAAAAAACCGATCAATACTTTTCGTAATTGAGGCAACAGTTCTTTTTGCCTGGTCAATTATTGATCCATCGGTAAAAACAACAGATCACGCCATCCTAGCCGTTTTCAACCCTAACCTCAACTATTCACTTTGTTTGCAAATCTTTGCAAGAAAAATAAAATGAAAAAAAACCTGAGCCATGTCGTAATTTGGTTACGCCAGACATCCAGATACGATAAACCAAGAAGCAGCCAATGACTATCAGTGTAGTCAGACAAGTTCAATGGCAATAATTTCCAAACTAAAACGCATATACAAGTACAATGGTCTTTTATATATATTTTACCTTGCCGTGTAAAATTAGCTATCTGTATCCAATGGCATTTGGCAACACGTTCTTTCTGTACAAAGTTCCACGGAATAAACCACAATTTTGATTCTAAGAAAAGGCATAATCGGAAACACAATGTAGCAATCGAATACCTAGCTTCTAGTACGTAAACGAAAACACAAGCACAAGATATATGATTTTGTTTTGAAACGACAAGAAAAAGATGTAGGCGAGTCAGTGTTCCTTAATTTTTTTTATTTCAGTTGGTACGATTACAGTTCGTCTTTCTTCTTTGTTTTTTATAGAATATTTCCTATACTCCATACAGTTACCTGATTGATATTTGCAAGTTACTGCCCATACCAAAATATGTCCACGTTAAGAATATACATATGATTCCTGTTCGCCGAGGCCTTCCTATTTTGTGTAGCAAGCTCCACAGCTTGCCCCTGCACCTGCAGTTTTGGTTTTGATATACAAACATACTTACAAATTCATTTTAGGCAAGTTTTCCAACAGCAATGTTTGACCCCCTCCTTTTTTTGGTTACGACAGGGACCTCTTCAGTGCATAATGTTAAGAAGGCAAAAGGCCATCAGTTTTGCTCTCATCAAATGCAGCAACAGCTGCCCCAGTTATGGTCATAAACTTCATCATGACAGCCACAAATACCATTAGTAGGGGAACATGAAGAGACTCCGCTACCTATGCAATAAAGTTTGTGTAGTGCTATGTACATTCATGTAATTCACTAATGTTGAAGCGCTACTCCATTGACGTCTTTTGACGGGAGTCATAGGATATCAACAGATATCTATGTGGTACTAAAATACTTGACTTGTCATTAGAAAAGTTGAGACATGATCATAGTGGGATATGAAGATATTGGCTAACTAATCCCCATTAGCATAATTGCCATATCATAGACTGATATCTTGGTGGTAGAGTTCACATGGGAGTCATTATAGACTCTAATGATTACTTCCACATATCATTCCGAAGTATCACATATGGTTGTGTCGTTTCGTTGAGTGATCAAATGTGATTTCATCAAATCACTAATCATTATCTATCAAGATAATGGTACTTGTATTGCTAGGGTGTAG
The DNA here is from genome assembly GCA_900205405.1 of Echinochloa crus-galli. Lineage (NCBI taxonomy): Eukaryota > Viridiplantae > Streptophyta > Magnoliopsida > Poales > Poaceae > Echinochloa > Echinochloa crus-galli. Next base: position 204,488 of record OAMR01000256.1, read on the forward strand.
ACGGGTTACATGAGAGCGATATCACAATATTGCCCATAAAATATTTTATTCTCATACATTTGAGGAATAAACATCTTGCAAAATCAACCACACATTTGTTTCACAAATTTATCTACAAAGCCTCTATCGATTCTCACACTTAAAGGTGTATGTAGAATTGTATGCGATGACTTTGAGTTTTGCAAGGTTCAGGGGGAGTCTCCTCATGAATTACAACCTGTTAGGCATCATATTGTACTCTTTTTCCTTTTATGAGTTTTTTCTCTCAAGGTTTCTCATACAAGTTTTTAATGAGGCAATATCATTACAAGAAATATGTCATATCTCCTATTTTTCCCACCAGGGTTTTTAAAGGAGGTATCCAAGACATATCATATGATATCTTCTCCCCTATCAGGTTTCGAGAGGATTCAAAGACTTGCATCACTCTCTATAACTATTATGAGTTTGAGATGGAGCAAGATGCAAGATCATATGTCTTATCATCTATTTTAGTTATGGTCATAAACTTCATCATGACAGCCACAAATACCATTAGTAGGGGAACATGAAGAGACTCCACTACCTATGCAATAAAGTTTGTGTAGTGCTATGTACATTCATGTAATTCACTAATGTTGAGGCTATTCAGCTACCCTGTAAATCTCTCTATAAATAGAGAGCTATGAGATCAATGGAAATGAACCAATTCACCTATCTACTGTGTTCTTTGTTTTACATTCCATTTCACAATACATAAAACCCTCCTTGCTTCAACTTGCCCCTGTACCTCCAAGTCTCCAATAGGACCCTCTTTCGGCGAGGGCTTCGCTCCAAGCCTCTCTTTTCCGCAGACCATCGCGAGGTGAGCTCTGTCTCCCCAAATCCGGGCTTTCTTGCCGTTTCGGCGTTTCCTCTTCCAATCTGTGGGGAAGTTTGGGCTTTCACAATGGAAGTTCCTGTTCTCATATATATGCAAGATTTATTGACGCTCTAAACTCTGCAGTTTGCATTGTTTTCTCACGGTCACGGGTATCTCATTTGCAGAGGAATAATTCCCCGAGCCATGGGCAACTGCTGCGTCACTGAACTTGTAATTGTAAGATCTTTTTTTTCTTAGCTTGCCTTCTTGTGCTAGATCGTCTTTCATCGTAGTGCTGTTGCGCTGATAGCGCATTGAGGCAGCACTAATGGATCATCACGGGCAACTCTTTGCCTCGGCCTTGCAGTGTTTCGATTTATCTTCTGTTTACAGTTTTGATCTTCCATGCTGTTTTCCCTATCACTTTTTCACGCCAATCAAACCCGGGTCTGGGCCTCAGCGGCTCAGCCTAACCTCTAATGTGGCTGACACATTCTTCGTCTCCAGCTTCAGAGCAGGAAACCTTCAAGTGGAGCATCGACAACTTCTCCTCCCTTCTTGGCAAGAGTAAAGGATGGACTCGTTCCAGTGTGTTTACGATCATGGACAATTACTGGTATGGATAGCAGCTTATCTTTCGACTCTCGATTTGCAACATCACTTAGTTCCTGTAACTAGAACTGCAGTATATGCATGATTTGGTCCATATCCTGCCTGAAAAAACTGAATGGCTTCAAAAGTCTGGCCAGCAATGAAATGGCTGTTCTTGACATCTCCCACAGCATATAGCAGGATTTTAGGTCTTTCCAGAATAACCTGCTGAAAGAGAGCGTGATTCGCGTGAATATGTCGAAGAGGGATCCATACCATGAAATTATTATCAATTCTTTATCATGGTTTGCAGGTCCTTGATACTGAATCCAATGGACAGAAGGGGCGATGATGAAAATTATGTATCTCTCATGCTTGAGCTGCATACTCCAATTGAACCTAACACTATTGTGGAGGCCTCTTTCAGGTTCTTGATATATGACCAGTTATATGGAAAGCATAGTGAGCATCAAGGTAAAGTAGCAGACCACACCCTGTAAAAATTTAGTGGAATGCTTTACACTTGACTCTAAGCCTTCCCAGTTCCTAGTTACACCATCAGCTATGATTTTCCAGCCATTACTTGCTTCAATAAATTGCTATTTCTGAGGAAAGGATAGGATTTATGCTTTGAATACAGTTTCCAGACTGCAAGCATAAGATCTGGGAAGTCATGCATGATTCCCCTCGCGAAACTGATAAATTCATCTGGGTTATAATCAACGACAACTGTGTCTTTGGCGTCAAGTTGATCAAAGTGGTCACTACAAATGTCATGACGACATCGGAAATGCTCTTTGTCCAGAATATGAGCACCTTGAACGAGGCCAAAGCTTACACTTGGCACATTGAGGACTTCTTTGCACTGAAGAACCCAGGCTGTTCCCCGGAGTTCAAAGTCGGTGGATACAAATGGTGATTTCATCTGGATTACTTTTCAAACATGGTTTAAATGTCACCGCAGTGCATTTGATCACGAAAGACTAGGGAGGTAGAGTTGCACTCTTTTATACACCATCAGCTCAAGCGCAAGCCTTTTGTGTTGTCCAATCTTGCAGGTTGATTCGTCTCAAGAGAGATGAAAACCACATCTTCATGCATCTGCAAAAGATAAATGATCTCCCCAAAGGCTCTGCGATCCTTGTCAAATTTACCTTATCCATCAAAGACCAGGAAGGTGGAAAGCATCTTAAAAATACAGGTTTGCCATTTAGCAGAAATTTGCCCAATGGATAGGAGTCCCGAACTCCGGATGATAAAAGTATCACATATTTCAACTCTTTTTCTTGGGAAATTGTAGATCAGTGCGAGTTCTCACAATGCTCGATGCTGGGGGTGGAAGAAATTTGTTTCGCTGGAGAATCTTGAGGATTCATCAAATGGTTATCTCATCAAAACCAAGTGCTGCATTGAGGCTAATGTCGCAATCATTGGTTCCTCCATGACGAAGTAATTTCAGAATTTTGATAGAACTAATGAGATTGTGTCTACTTGTGAGGACATTTTGGCTTATCTGAAGAAATCGGCCCTTCAGACATTCTGTCATGGACACTGGACACCAAATATTTGTGATTCTCGTATTTGGATCGGTTGTTTTCTATCGAGCCTTGATAGTTCTGTTTTTACTTGCCAAAGGGTGCTTAGCCTAGTGGTTAAGACACTCGAGCGGCACTCCACAGGTCCTGAGTTCGAATCCCCGTGGGAGCGAATTTCAGGCTGTGGTTAAAAAAATCCCCTCATCAGTCCCGTGTGCCAAAGCACTAGTTAAGAACCAGCCCAGGTTGGCCTGAGGACCGTGTATGGCCCAGGCAATTCCCAGGGGTTACGGATCCTAGTGTCAAGGCGGGGCTGGGGTTCGGGATTTTCTCGGTCGGGGAAGCCGATGCCTCTTCTTAAGATAATACCGGTGGGGCGGTCTTTCCCCACCCGGCCGAGTTTTTTTAGTTCTGTTTTTACTTGAGTGATTCAGTCATGATTGGCTACTACTAGACTCCTAGTCGATTAAGGGGTTACTCAAAGTTTGCAAATGATTTGCCAGAACCTTGCAAACCTCTCTTTCTTTTTTTGCAGATACTGCAATTTTAGCATATCGATTATGATTGTGGACCAGCAATCAGGAAGGTTCATAATAAGTGAGTAGTTGCACAGGAAAAGGGGAGATAAAACGTTGGAATACTGAGCGTATGCAGTAATGCTGTGCCTAAGTTAGTTCAAGTTCTTGCTGAGAAATTTACATCTCAACCTTGTTCATGAATTAGAATGTCACGCACTGCACTCGATGTCTCGATCCTACAGTCCTACTACTTGCATTGTGGTCATCTTGATGCCAAAACTACACTAGTAGCGGCACAGTTTTGCCATTTCTCACTTACCATTGCAAACCAGACCACATATTTGCTCAATTTACACACGTACACATTTGCCCTCTTTTTAGGAAGTATAGTATTTGCATGAAAACTTTATCCTTAGACAAACCTGAACTCCGTAAACATGTAGAAAATGAAGAACATGAATTCCCCTGCTACTGAATTGCCACCATTTTAAGCCTACAGGTTAATTCATAGGCTAACGCAAAGTTATACTTTAGCTCCACAAACAGAAGGAAAACACGAAGTTTGAAATAAATTATTATTGATGCACTGATGTGCAGATTGCAACCGTGAACCGCACAACTAGCGAGACCAATAAACGTAGTTTTGCGCACACGTGAATGGCAGATCAATGCTTTGGCTCCCAAAATCTAGAGGTTACCCTTCACTCATGAATAATTTCTGGGATTCGGTCCGAAATTATTGGCGAATTTCGGTGACGCCGCCGCCGTCCGCCGCAAACTCGACCTTCACTTCACATACCGCTACCATCGGACGGGACGCGCGGCACCACGACCTTGTGTGCTCGACTCGACCTCGGCGCGGTCCCCGAGGAGGAGGCGCCCGCCGTGGTCGTCCACGGCGAGCCAGCCGCGCGGCGCGCCCCTCGCGCGGGCGGAGGCGCTTCCTCCCTGCTTGGCGGTGGCGTCCAAGCACCTGATATGATGAAGACGGACCGACGGAGGTGTTCCTCGCCGGCACAGGCATCATCTGCACGCACTTGCAAGCCCGCAGGCAAAGCCGGTTTGTAGTTCAAGGTCGAAGATCGGACTACCATGATGGTCGGAGGGTGTAAATTATGTTTTCTCCTATTTTAAATACTTCTTCTATTCATGAATAAGTGGCATTTTGCTTCTAAACATAACTTTAACTAATACTTTAATGTTTTTGCTGTAAAAATATTTATAAAACATAACAAAACCATCCTTTTAAGAAATTACTTAGACACGGTCTGTCTTGATATCCATTTTAAATGTTCTAACCTAACACATTGGAAGTAATTTATTATTTTTTTGGAAAGGTTAACTTACTAATATAAGCAAAATGTCACTTATTTGGAATACAAACTGTCACATTATTGCCTACTATAGGCTAGAATGTCATATTATCAAATGTAAATAAGGCTCTACTAAATGACCATGCCTATATGACCGACTCTACCAGTCTATCTTTGTTCTACTCGGCTGCCTACTCATGTTTGTGATATATTGCAATATTGTGTATGTATTTGGATTTTGGACTTGTTGAATGACCGATCATAACAAATGTAATATTTATTAATGTTGGCTTTTATCTATCTTGGAAACAATATTGTGACTGACATCTTCCACTCCCAAGTCATCTCACATTCGATCTGCCTGTAACCAAGATTATCCATGTTCATATTAGGTACCAGAGTCCCAGATGCTATGGTATTATGCCACCCGTCCATTGGGGTACATAAATGCCATTTTTGCCCCCCTCCCCTTCTCTCCTCGAGGTCGAGGGCATCGTCTCAATTTCTCACGGTGGGAAAAGTGGAAAACGCAGCAGCAGCAAGCCCTGCTTCACTTGCCCTCGCACCACCAGAATACCCCTTTTTTCGCCTAGGACCTTGCTCCAGGCCTAGGGCATTGCAAGGTGAGCTCGATCGTTCCCCAAATCTCGGTCTGCTTTGTTGTCGCCCTTTCGGCTTTTCCTATCTGTGGAAAATTGGTTGCTTTCGTGGTTTTGGTGTTGCGTGGGCTGCGATTGTGGTCTTCTAAAGTCGAAGTGGAAGGTAAGGAAAATTAAGGAAAGAACTTGGACCTTCCTGTAGCGTTCCGCAATCGGTAATCAGAGTGTTTCCAGAGTTTTTGGGGATTGGAGGGACTGAGGTATTTCTTGTGGTTTTGGTCTCGTAGGTTTGTGGAGAGGGTTTTTACATCTTGATGACTTGATATCTCCTATTTTGTGAGAAAGTACTCCTCTTTGCCTACGATTTAGACTATCCTTTAATACAGTATACTCCTTAAGTCCTTGTTCTTGAGGGCTTTTGTTTTGTTGATTAGAGGGATCGGCCTGTAAAACCCGTTTCTTGGTAGTGGACCAGGTTTTTACCTCTGGAATTCTTTTTCTGGTGAGTGTTTCTGATTTTGTGGTAATTATCTGGCTACGATTGGCTGCCTCTGAAGGCAATTTAAGTTATTGTTTTCCAGTATGCAAGAACCCTTTAAGTTCATAACTCTGCCTTCATGATTTGCTCGTGGCATGGCGACTAATTTAGTGATCTCACTTGCAGAGGATTCCTGGGCAGAGGAGGAGGCAGAGCCATGGGCAACTCTTGCCTCACTGTTTCTTGTAAGGATTTCCTTCTGTCTTCTGCACCTTTTCTGCTTGTTTCTTTGCTAGAACAGTGCTCATCATAGTGCTGTTGTACTGATATCTCACTAAAGCTGCACTAATGGATCGTCATGGGCAATACTTCATCTTGTTGTTTAGACTTTCCTCTCTGTTAAATTAGATGTTGATCTTTCATACTGTTCTACTTATCAATGTTTCATGCCGTCATAACCAGGGTTAAACCTGAGGTCTAATATGACAACTCCTTTCCAGCTTCAGAGCAGACAACCTTCAAGTGGACAATTGACGGCTTCTCCTCACTTCTTGACAAGGGTGAAGGATGGACATACTCTGGAGGGTTTGAGATCATGGGCATGAGATGGTATGGGTAGCAGCTTCTCTTTTCTGCTCCTGCTGCATCTGTTGGTTCCTACAACTAGAACTATTCAACCTCAACTTGGTTAATATCCTGCACGAAAAAATTAGTAGCTTTCAGAAGTCTGGACAACAAAGAAATGACTATTTTGAAATCTCCTCCAGTATGTAGCAGGCCTATCAGAGGTTTCTAAGAATTAAACAAGAGGGCTTGGCCATCCAATGAACAGATCCTCAGTGCTCTGTCTTAACTTGTTTGCAGGTACTTAATGCTGAATCCGAGGGAGAAAAAGAGTGGAGATGAAAATGAGTATGTCTCCATGAGGCTTGGGCTGTCAAAAAGTTCACTGAAACCCAACACTATTGTAGAGGCATGTTTCAAGTTCATGATATATGACCAGTCCAATGGAAAGCACTGTGAACATCGAGGTAACATAGCAAATTACGATAGCAATAGCTGGAATGCTTTACATACATTGACTCAAAATCTTCCCGGTTACACTGCCGGCTACAATTTTCTACCTTTATTTGTTTTGTCTCCTGGAATGTTTGTGTTCTCATTACTTAGGATTCTATCCACAATTTCATAGCCTGATTTGGATATCTTTTTGTGCAGTGACGCATAATTTCGAGACTGCAAGCACAAGTGCTGGGATAGCATGCATGATTCCCCTCAGTATACTGAAGAAACAGTCCTCTGGATTCTCCATCGGTGACACCTGTGTCTTTGGTGTCAAGTTCATCAAAGTTGTGACTGCAAAGGCGAATATGATATCAGAAACACACTTTGTTCAGAAGGTGAACACCTTCAATGAATCCAAAGCTTACACTTGGAACGTTCAGGACTTCTTTGCTCTGAAGAATCAAGGGTGCTCTCCAGATTTCGAAATTGGTGGATACAACTGGTGATTTTATCTGAATTGTCATACTTTTCAAGCTTGATTTCTTTAAAGCTACCGCAGTTCATTTGAATTTGGTCATTAAAAAGTAAAGACCACTATAGTTGTCCTTTATTCAAGAGAGGGATCTGAAGTTGCACTCTTTTCGTGATTGACTATAGTTGTCTAGTTTTGTCTATCCATCTGGTCATTATAGCTTCTTGAGCTTGCAAGTTGCAATGCTTAAAATGACTGGTTGTTAATTTGATATGAACTCCCTTACCATTTTAAGCGTGGTTTTATAGAAGTTACTGCAGTGCACATTTAGTCGACAATTAAAGACTGATACAGTTTAATATATCAACTGAATTGTGCATGTGCGATGCTGCCCGACTTGCAGGTTTATCAGTATCTATCCATCTCATGATGGGAAGCACCTCTCCTTGTACCTGAACAAGAGACAACCAAACGATCTCCCCAAAGACTCTGGAAGCCTTTTGGAGTTTACCTTATCCATCAAAGACCAGGAGGGTGACAACCATTGGAGTATAACTGGTTCGTATTCTGGCATCAATTTACTCGATCAACAGGAGTCCAGAACTCCAGATTGCAACCTGTCATCACGTATTCCTATCTTGTCTTGTTGGGGAATGTATGTAGGGCGGATCTCCTCAAACTATAATTGTAAGTGGGGAATGGAGAAGTGCATTTCAATAGAGCATTTCAAGGACCCGTCGAATGGGTATCTCATCAAAAGCAAGTGTTGCATTGAAGCCGAGCTCGCAATTGTTGGCTCCTCGAAGCTCGAAGGCAATGCAGATAAGTGTGAGCGGGTACGCGTGTCTCGTTGTTTCTGCTGAAGACGCTGAAAGTGTAAATGGCGACCATAGCTTGAGCCATAAATATTCCGCACGATTTGCTTGCCCTGTTTATTCGTGCCATACGTGACCAATTGCTAAATTTAAATTCTGAACCCCATCTATGTGGGGAAAACCAAACTTTCCAGATTCCTGTGGTGCAGATTGTTTTGATCGCATATGTGCAGTACACATACATACTAGTACAGTTTTTAGTTGTTGGTGACAACTGATGACAAGTTTAATTCTAGCATAAATTAGCTTGATAGAGGCTTTCCATGCCACATTGAGAAGACATCTGATTGTCCGTGTGTGTCACCTTTGCCTGGTGGCTCGTTCATAACGGGCTACTGTAATATTGCTGTTGTTGATTGTTCTGTCTGCCTCCCAACCTCTGTTTGGGTTGTATTTGTAAAATTGTCTTCCTATTAATGGAATACTTGCCATGCACGTTCTCAACAAAAGAAATCGCACTGCCCAAATAAAACACGCTACAAACATGCTGTGAGCCTTCTTCTGCATACACACGGACAATCAGATGTCTTCTCAATGTGGCATGGAAAGCCTCTATCAAGCTAATTTATGCTAGAATTGAACTTGTCATCAGTTGTCACCAACAACTAAAAACTGTACTAGTATGTATGTGTACTGCACATATGCGATCAAAACAATCTGCACCACAGGAATCTGGAAAGTTTGGTTTTCCCCACATAGATGGGGTTCAGAATTTAAATTTAGCAATTGGTCACGTATGGCACGAATAAACAGGGCAAGCAAATCGTGCGGAATATTTATGGCTCAAGCTATGTTCGCCATTTACACTTTCAGCGTCTTCAGCAGAAACAACGAGACACGCGTACCCGCTCACACTTATCTGCATTGCCTTCGAGCTTCGAGGAGCCAACAATTGCGAGCTCGGCTTCAATGCAACACTTGCTTTTGATGAGATACCCATTCGACGGGTCCTTGAAATGCTCTATTGAAATGCACTTCTCCATTCCCCACTTACAATTATAGTTTGAGGAGATCCGCCCTACATACATTCCCCAACAAGACAAGATAGGAATACGTGATGACAGGTTGCAATCTGGAGTTCTGGACTCCTGTTGATCGAGTAAATTGATGCCAGAATACGAACCAGTTATACTCCAATGGTTGTCACCCTCCTGGTCTTTGATGGATAAGGTAAACTCCAAAAGGCTTCCAGAGTCTTTGGGGAGATCGTTTGGTTGTCTCTTGTTCAGGTACAAGGAGAGGTGCTTCCCATCATGAGATGGATAGATACTGATAAACCTGCAAGTCGGGCAGCATCGCACATGCACAATTCAGTTGATATATTAAACTGTATCAGTCTTTAATTGTCGACTAAATGTGCACTGCAGTAACTTCTATAAAACCACGCTTAAAATGGTAAGGGAGTTCATATCAAATTAACAACCAGTCATTTTAAGCATTGCAAC
>OAMR01000256.1:215399-236342 GCA_900205405.1 Echinochloa crus-galli
CCAAACGATCTCCCCAAAGACTCTGGAAGCCTTGTGGAGCTTACCTTATCCATCAAAGACCAGGAGGGTGACAACCATTGGAGTATAACTGGTTTGTATTCTGGTATGAATTTACTCGATCAACATGTGTCCAGAACTCCAGATTGCAACCTGTCATCACGTATTCCTATCTTGTCTTGTTGGGGAATGTATGTAGGGCGGATCTCCTCAAACTATAATTGTAAGTGGGGAATGGAGAAGTGCATTTCAATAGAGCATTTCAAGGACCCGTCGAATGGGTATCTCATCAAAAGCAAGTGTTGCATTGAAGCCGAGCTCGCAATTGTTGGCTCCTCGAAGCTCGAAGGCAATGCAGATAAGTGTGAGCGGGTACGCGTGTCTCGTTGTTTCTGCTGAAGACGCTGAAAGTGTAAATGGCGAACATAGCTTGAGCCATAAATATTCCGCACGATTTGCTTGCCCTGTTTATTCGTGCCATACGTGACCAATTGCTAAATTTAAATTCTGAACCCCATCTATGTGGGGAAAACCAAACTTTCCAGATTCCTGTGGTGCAGATTGTTTTGATCGCATATGTGCAGTACACATACATACTAGTACAGTTTTTAGTTGTTGGTGACAACTGATGACAAGTTCAATTCTAGCATAAATTAGCTTGATAGAGGCTTTCCATGCCACATTGAGAAGACATCTGATTGTCCGTGTGTATGCAGAAGAAGGCTCACAGCATGTTTGTAGCGTGTTTTATTTGGGCAGTGCGATTTCTTTTGTTGAGAACGTGCATGGCAAGTATTCCATTAATAGGAAGACAATTTTACAAATACAACCCAAACAGAGGTTGGGAGGCAGACAGAACAATCAACAACAGCAATATTACAGTAGCCCGTTATGAACGAGCCACCAGGCAAAGGTGACAGATAGAACAACAAAGTTATGTAGCTTGCCGCAAACCAGAAACGGCCTTCCTCAAGGACTGAAGCAACTGTCACGATCGGTAGTGTTATCTTGCAGTGACGGTGAGATCCCATGCAAACCCCACAGCAGCAGCTGCTGAACCAGACTTCCCTCGACTAAGAACAGCCTATCATCAAATGATCTGTTGTTTCCACCTCTTGTCCACACAGAGCACAGTAGTCAACACTGTCTTGCAAATGGTGACGCTTCAATCTGTCGGCAGTACGGCCATTTGGCAGGGGCTCTGAGGTTGCGCAAGAGTTTGAAGCCATGAATTGCAGTTTATTTGCCCAGCAAAGAAAGTGCTGTAAGCTGAGGACGTCGAGTATTTGTTGTCAGTGGTCCATTCCAAAGGAACCGGCCTATCTTCCTCATCATTGAGCTGAATTTCCCTGGATTTTTCCCAGATCACTCGGGATGGGAATGGGCTGGGTCGACCCATTGGGTAGTTGGCCCGGCCCATAAAAACAAGGCCAATGGGTCGTACGGGTCGACCCAAATAAAAAATGGGGCCATAGAGCCGGCTCCTACCGACCCAATGGATATGATAGGGCCGACCCAAAATTCTTACACAATTCACATTCATTTCACACATAAAAAATTAACTTGTCCGCGAATGGACCGTCGTGGGCAGCGGCCTTCTCGCGTGCGGTGGCCGCGAGCCGAGCGTGGACGACGGCGAGCTGATGAGCGGCACGGCCGAGCGTGGGCGGCGTTCGCGTGCTCGAGCGCGGTGGCAGCGTGGCCGAGCCTGGACGGAACGAGCAAGCGAGAACGGCGAGCCTAAACTGCAGCAACATGTGCGGGACACCGTGTTCCTCGTCGGCCGCCGCCGCAAACTCCACCAGGCGGGCTCGCGCGCCGCGACCTCGACGGCGGCAGGGTTGGTGAGCTCGCATGGGCCGCGTCGGGCAGCAGGGCGCGGGCGGCGGCGTCGAGAGCTATGGGTCCACGAGGAGGAAACGAGCCGCGGTGCAACACCAAAACCAATGTTTCGCCGCTCTTGGTTCACGGGCCGACACCGTTTCTGATATGAGAAACCGTTTCCTCCTTTTTCGCTCTCTTCTCGTTAGTTTTTTTTTTTTTGCAGTTTAGCAAAATCCCTGTGTTTGGCACTTGCAGTATTTGATAATGTATTTTGATTAAGAACTTGTCCAAACTACCTTATGCAGACCATGCCCATTAGAAGCACTACCGTGTCTTTTATGTAAAATCTGATGACAAGAAAAAGATACAAAATAATGATGACTCAAGTATGCATAGATATATTGCTAGTAAACAACCATATATATAAGGTGCTAATCATGTAAGGTCGCAGCAAGTCACGTACGTATAAACATGTAGATACACGACATGGAATTGTTGGAGTGTCTGTTAGACTGTTACCAAGGCCCAAGAATCGCATGTGTGCATGCTTCGAGATATATACTAGAGGGTGCCAGCATACGGAGTATGTTCCAAAACTCTAGAAATACCATGGTATTTGGTATACTATGGGTTACAATACAGCAGTTTATGTTACACCCAAACACCTCAGTTTCCTATACTATAGTATATTCAAAACTGTAGTATTCTCTCAAAACTTTAAAAATACTTTGTATCCAAGCGGAGCCTAAATCGAAGAAAAAACTATGAAAAGTGTGCGCATATTCAAGAAGACATCAAAAGTAAGCAAGAACAGGAGTAAATGAAGCTGCAGGAAGATTCTGTTTGTAGACGCTGGTGATTTGAACACGTGAACACAATAGTCAGTACGATAAGTGCATGAAGACCATTGGCAGAAATGGTAATTTGAAATTATGATTGTGTAGCCTCAAAAGGATCTGTAGTTTAATCCCCAATTTCTTTCGACAGCTAATCGTACATTCTTGTGATTTGTGGACAGACAAAACTATATACGTGATTGAAGACCAGAATATACATACCATAGCAACATATGATCAGCCCGGCTAACCACTACAGAAATACAGAGAAAGTAGCGACGGTGAATAAACCAATTGGCAGGGCATGCTTCTGTACCGTAAAGGCATAAATGAACTCCCACACGGTCAGCTTTCTTGGTTCTCTTGATCTGTTGATGGATAATAACCCCCAAGTGAAAATTATGCATCGATTCCGGGACCAGGGTAGGCAACTATAGAAAAAGGGCAAGTAAATAAAAGAGATCAGAATACCATTTGTTTTCATTTTACTGAGTCCCAATTTACTTATATGGTATGAAGCTGCATTCCAAACTAAAATTCATGAATGGAGCGCACAAATATATCAAGACAATGTTTAGGCAAATTTATTCATTGAACTATGGAAAAGGCTATGTTTACTTAAATATGAGAGCGTGAAAAATATGCCAGTATTAATCTTTACATATTCTGCTATACACCTGCCTATTGTTGCTGGTAAATCTCAGTGTGAGCCAAGTGTGGAGCTTACCTGTGTTGTGGCCTCATGTCTTGCTGGCCTGCACCATGTGGGAAGACTCTTTGTCATATGTACATTTTAACCATATATGGAAATATAACCGGAAAAAATACCAACAAAAGCATGGTATAAATGCTATTTTATGAAACTGCAAAATCCTGATCAGGCAGAGACTTTCATAATTTAAGTGGTTGACAGAAAAATTTGCTTTCAATAGCTCTCACATTCCAAATAGAATTAGATATGCTTTTTTATCAGGACTCTAGCTATGAACATTGGATGATGAATGAATGAAAGCTCTGATTCTACCCAAAAAAAGCTATGAACATTGGATGATGCCATGATGGAATAGAATAAGCACTGCAGTACAACACATACAATTCATATTGCAAAACAGGAGTATGAAGATTATATTGACGTAAGTATATTTATAAACTGAAAGTTGGAACTATTTCAACACAGACCTTAACGGCAAGCATGAGAGCTAGCACCAAAAAGACAGGGGATAAAAGAGGAGCAAAAAAACAAAATTACATGTCCTTTTCTACCGTGAAGATTATCATGAGTGAATATATAGTAGCAAGAAACTACTTTACTTAATCTTTCAAGCCAAGTACCTCATGAACTGCACAGAAATTCTAGAAAGTTAGAAGCTACCACTGAGTAATACATAAGAATACCAATGGAAAGTTAAACTATCACCACCACTGCAAATTGAACAGAAACATGAATATTATTAGATGTTCACCATGGATATTCTAGAACCATGAATATTATTAGAACCATGAAATCAAATGCAAGTCCCAAGTGATCCTGTGCTTTCAAGCAGAACAGTCAACTCGGGCATGAAATTTGAGTAATGTGCTGCAAAGATACCTTATTCTAATGCCATGTTTTTCATGAACACAAAAATAATATATGCAACACTTTACAAAAAAATATTAAAAGGAAGAATTGAATAGTTAGATATGTAAAATGCAGATTTCAAAAAGTTTGCAATGACATCATGAGTTCTTAAGCTGGAAAGCAAATTTTCTACCTCCTACTGAAGCTTCCAGATCTATAGAAACAATTTTGTTTTTCATCAAAAGTTTGAGAAACAGGTGTGGACATGCCACAATGTGCAGGAAATGACACCTAATGGTGAGAAGAGTTGGCTGGACATGGTAACTAGTCCACTCTATATTACCACGACTACATACACAATAAGTTGTGTGTATCCACAACAGTCCAAGGAAAGCCAGATAGCATTGCTTTAAGGGGATTATAGGTATAAGGAGGAGAGACACAATATATTGGTGCGAGAAAGCTTTTGGCTTCTAAAGAGACAAATTTATCAATTTTGCTTGATTCAAAATGGTACAAAAGGCTATTCCTTAAGTAAAAAAAAACATCCTTTAATCCCAGGAAACTGGAGTACAACTACAAGGAAACCAAATTAACAAACATGTAAACCACTTCTGTCTTGTTTCTAACTGGCATGAATCTTAACTAGAATATTACAAACTTTAACAAAATTTAGAGATAGGAAGGAAAGAACAACAAATTGATTACATAATCTTGCTTGAGTTAAGGAATGCAAGTGGACAGCACCAACACCAACATACTTGGGAAGAAGAGAAGCATCTAAGTACAGTGTTCTGGACAAGCATTTCATCGAACACCGTAGGGGCGTTCGTCAAGCAGCAGCAGCAGCAGCGAGACAAACGGAGGAGGCCCAACACTATTCGGATCGAGGAGGCTGCGGTGGTGGCTCAACAGCAGCGCAACCAACTGCCAACTCCACAACCTTTCCCTATCCATCACACGGGTAATCCGCGCCGGTGGATAAGGCAAGGCAACACCAGACCTCCCTGTTGTATTCCACGTCGGACCTCCATCGGCGTTGCAGCGTCGCTGCCGTGGCTGCCCTGCTTTCCTCCTCGCGCGACACCACCACTTCTCTTCTGCATCACGCCGCACCGCCGCCGCAAATGCATCTCCTCCTCCTCTCGTCCTGCCTGTACTGCTGCCTCTGACTTTTTTTTTCTCGGTTTGAGGGGAGATGGCAGAGGGGAGGAGTTACAGGGGAGGAGAGCCAACGACAGCATTCAAACCTACTACACACTCATCGTCGCATCGCTGCCCATCCAGTCATCCAGAAATTCATATTCAAAAAAACCAGATCAGGCCACCAAATCGATCTAGAAATGCATCAAATAGAACAACCAAGAACCAAACTGGGAGAGGAGACGCTGCCGGCGCCGGGGAGGCCGGCACCCTATCGCCGCCGCCCCTTGCTGCCATCGCGAGCGCCAACGCGCGCCGCCCGCGCCCTCCAGCAAGGACGCGCCCGAGGGCGCCCAACGCCACCTGCGCAGCAGGAGCGGCCGTGGCAGCGGAGGTGCACGGGATCCCCGGCTACAGCTTGTGCTCGCCGCCATTTTAGTTGGAAGTCAAGTTCCCAAGTCTAGAAGTTGTTTCTTTGGTTTCAAGAAGAATGACCCGTATAAAATAGCCCTATCACACAAATGGACCATGAAAAAAAAACTGAATTAGTCTCTTCTAAACCCATCAGCGATCAGGTCTCAATCTATACACCTATCTAGGGGTGAAAATGGTGATGGAATGACCGACCAAGTGTCGTTCCTGATAAAATGATTTCATTTCTGCCCGTTTCCAATTTTACCCAAGCATAAAACTTGGTATTTCTGATCCCTTTCATCTCTACATAGCATCTCTCAATAATAATTAATTTAGAAAATATGGAAAATTCCCGACCACCTGAGTACGTATCCGATAAAGTGGTTTCTTTTTTTGCCATTTCCTTCAAGCAAATATGTCTGGCAACATCTGCAGTGCAGATATCCAATCATGACACAAAATTGATGACAGAAAAACATGTTTAACTAATTGATAGTTGATTTGCAACTATTTAAAAACTGTTTCACCAACTGTACTGTTAATACCAATATAATATATCGTCAGTCATTATAAAATATCTAGGACCAGAATAGACCACACTATCAGAACTGCGCTCACCATGATACACCGTTCTTTTATTCTTTGTGCTCACGATTTTACAAGTGAACATTTGACCACATTCTGTTCTGAGGCATGGCTTATTGCGTTACCGAATGAAGGACTTTAGAGTAGGATTAACAAGTGCAAAGCGAGGTTCATCGCTGAGTGACTAACAATGGTACTTCCACCATTTTGTGATACAAACCTAGTGTCTAAGAAGGTATCGGTTCACAGAGTTAGTCCAATCAGGAAATCGAATGTAATCTTTGCAACAGTTCCACAAGCTACCGATATTTTGATTTTGTACAGGATAATAAATAGTTGTACTATGTTTAATTCAGGTATACTTACTCTAGCGTGGTCAGCTATTTGATCCATTTTGTGCTTTCCTCATATGTGTACATTGTGCTTTCAGAACAATCTTGAGATAAGTGGTATCACTTTCAATTTAGTACTTAAGAACAGGCGGGCTAACCTCTAAGAAAATTAATTCTCCTATATGAACTTGGGGGGAAAAAACCCAGACGTTATGGCAAAAAGGTAACGGTATTATTATAACGATCATCCTATTTTCCCATGTAGTGTTGTCCCAGCTGGGCTTAATGAATAGTACAACAGCTGCTACATACGAATAATACATTGTTCAATGGCAACTTTTTGGAATACAGACTAACGGATTACCAATGTTCTTAAAGAAATAAAGACTAGTAAAGACACTGGACTGATTAGATATCTTTGAATTGGCTTGGGATTCATGAAAAAAAAATGTCTCATTTTAGCACAGCATGCATATGGTATTCGACAGGGTCTACCTGTGAATCATCAGATCTTTATAGTGACATGAACTGCAAAATTCAACAGAGTAACTGGGATTTGTTCCCCTGTGTTATGAACAACACAGCAGTTTTTTATTACAACAAGTGGAAAGGAGTGTGACAGTTCTTAATCGTTTGCAGATGCTCCCAGTTTTCAGTTAATGTAAGTTAGCAGAGGATTATTGCTGATAAAGGAAATACCTCCATGGTTAACCAACAAAGTACTAAACTGTGGTAGCTCTATTAAAATCTCTGCTCAACTTACCAGCATCGTCAAAGTAACAGCCAATCCCTGTGGCAGAAATTCCAACAGCATGGGCCTCAAGGTAAAGCACTTGACCAAGAACACCAGTCTCCCAGAACAAACGAGGATACATCCATTCACCTTTATCATGCAACACAGGTTCGAACCTAGCAATCATCCCAAGGCTAAAACACCCATGTGAGGCGATTTCCTGCATAAATAATAAAAGCAGATAAATAGTAAAATTTCCGAATGTGCTAGAACAGGTTACATGGTCAACTGCCAAATTGAAGGGAGGAATGTTACAATTAGCTTCAAATAATTAATATAGCAGGACGAACAACACAAAGTAAAGGCAGAATATGCAGATCTAAGCATAGATAAACATGCTAAATTCGGGTTAGCAAGCCAATCAAATACAGTTTATAACTGAATAACCTGAAACAACGCCATTTGGCATCTTCATATACCTGAAGGCATGAGATCTGCATTGCCAACCTTTGGCAATCCCCTTTCACCAGCCTGTAGAGAGGGAGGCCATCAGGGCACCCAGCACCACCTCCTGCACTGGTAATTGCTTCTTCCGATCTTGCGACATAGCTGGGCTCTTCCGCCATGGCATCACAAAGAAACGTTCCTCAGGCGCAGGGCCATGCTTCTTCACTTCTTCTGCGGTGCGGTATATCAAATCCCACACTACATGATCCTTACTAAGCATGTTCGCCTTCCCGACCCAATCCAGCCCATCAAACCTCCTCAGCGCCTCACTCATCCTGCCATAGTCCACCTCAGGCTCAGACCCAGCTGGGAATAGCAGAACGGCGCAATCTGGGTGCTGCCTCTCCACCCACGGCGCCTTACCCTTGACCGCTTTGTCAGGCAGCACCTCTGGCACAGTAGCCGGGCTCCCTTTCTCCACTCCAACCAGCCTGCCAAGATCCTCATCCGACAACCCGTCGAGCACCTTCGCGTCCCACCCCAGCGCTGCTGCAGCTACCGCCACCGCCGCGAGCGCGTGCCCCACGTCGTGGTTGCAGTACCGCAGCGCCCGCTCCCCGTACTTCCACGCCTCCCGCCAGAACACCGAGGAGAGCGCCAAGACCGCCGTCGCCGGCGAGGGCAGAATCGCGGCGCACTCGCCAGCGGGCGCCGTGGCGCGGACCTCCAGGAGGTGGTCGCGGGGCGCGTAGTGGGCGACGGCGAGCCGGCCGGGCTCCCGCGGGTGCGGGAAGAGGAGGTGCGCCTCGGTGGGGTGCAGGTTGCCGCTGGTGGGGTTGACGCGTAGCGACCAGGTGGAGAGCCCCGCGGACTTCCACGCGGAGAGCGCGAGGGAGTGGAAGAGGAGCGCGGAGAGGGAGCTGGGGCGCCGGGGCGAAGCGGAGGAAGGGGTTGGGCTGGTTGGCCCAGTCGAGGCGGCCCGGGCCGCGCGCGTAGCCGGCGGTGAGGCTGTGCTTGGTGCGGCAGTGGTAGTCAGCGGCCGCGGAGGTGGAGGTGGAGGGGGGTGTCGCGGCGGCGGAGGACATGGCGAGGCGGCTGAGGGCGCGGCGTAGGGGGCGACGGAGCGGGGGCGGGGATGAGGGGAGGCGGTGGCGGAGGAGCATTTCGGGTAGGGGGGAACGGGCGGTGCCGCCGGCGTTGGGTTTCGCGGTGATTCTCGAGAAGCGGGTGGAACCGTGGGAAGGTTCGGTGGGCCGTGGGTTGGGCCGAGGATATGGGCGTGGGCTAGGCCGAAGTACAACGAGATTTTTGTGGGCCCCGGAATCGGAACAACAGGTCGTCCCGGGCATAATTTTGTTTTGTGCATTGCACGTTTTCTCTGTCTCTACTCTTAATAAGAGTATTGTGGGGAATCTCCGTCTGCCATCTAATCCACCTGCGATTCTCGTATCCATCAAAATCCGATTCTACGGGTGAAATCAAGTTCACAAACTCTCCCTACCCGCGAGCCTCCAGCCCGACCGGCTGCAGCTTGCCTGCCCCCTTTGTGTGTGTCTACTAGTGATTGGCGCGCGCCCAGCGCGCGCGCAAATAGCCACACAATTATACAGCCATATAGCACATTGATACATGGTGACATGACAAAGACATCAAATACAAATGACACACATTTGGCTCTTTCGAAGACTTTGTAATTATATACACAAGCTCGAAGTGGCACACAAATGAATTGAAACTTGCGATTTGTACTACAACGACACAACTGACAAGGCAAAGTAGTTGGTGCTATCTTGTTCTGAAGCTGTTGCCATCTTCTTCAAAGGTAATTAAACTTCTATACTGCAACAAAATTGTGAGCCACATATAGAAAATATGTCGATAACAAAATTCTATCAAAGATAATAAGACAAAAAGGAATGCTCACAGAGAAATTATGGACTTGTCACTTTAAATGCTTATATGTTTTTCACTATCTGAAGGTGACAACAATATCTCACATTTTGGTGTCTATTACTTGCATGTGCCTTGGAGCAAGTTGTTAAGATGGCGCCGTCGGGCCGGGGAGGCGGAGGGAGGGGGGAGGCGCCGGCGAGCCTGGAGGGGTGGCAGCGGCAGGGGGAGGCGGAGCAGAGGGGCGGCCGCGTGCGGCGCTGGGAGAGGGAGGAGGCCGAGGAAGATTTTTAAGGAAGAAGAGGGGGAGAGAGAGAGTTTGCAGCCCGACAGTTGGGCTTGTTCCGGAGAATTCGGGAGCCAGACGAGGAGCGAAATATAGACCTGGATGAAAATCGAATGGACATGAGAATTTTCGCTGACGTAGACAACTTGGATGGCCGCCGGAGCCGCCCCCTTTCATAACAAGAGAATTGGTGTCTCCGCACACGTGGAGACTACCGGTTGGCTCTAAATTTTTTTCCCGTCCGCTTTACCCGCAAAAAAAGAATCCGTCCGCTGCTAAAAAAAACGTACACTAAAATAATGTTCCCGTGCATTTTTTTATAGTAGACGATCCGTTATTTATCATATCATTTTTCCGTGCATTTTTTTCTTCTCACGCCACTGAAATAATTAAGACAGAAAAACTGAGTGGGAAAAATCTAAATCCTAAAAAGCAACTCCAATCACATCAGTTTTTTTATCAGAGCAGGAGAATAACCTCAACGACACAGTAATGGCTTCTTAGCCAAATCTCCTCACGCATAAACCCGAGCAACTGCACATGTGCTGCAGCGCCATTATGTCCCATCATCGTGCCATCTAGACTCTCCATGTTTTGTTTATTATTAAATAAGACTGCAATCCGCAATTAAAAGTCTCTAATTCTCTCGTGTGGTGCAAATTGTACAGAAAGACATAAACAACTAATCAAAGATTGACGGGAAGTCTCTAAGTGTGTAAGATTGACTGGAAGTCTCTGAGTGTCTAGTGTGGTTCGAATAGAGACGGAGGTGAGGGATTGTTCCGTTTTCCCGTGTGCGGGGCTGGGACGGAAAAAATAGATGGGACCGATGGTCTTCAGGGGCGCGGAGACACTGATCGAGACACCCATTAGGATGTTGGTCTGTTGCTTGTGCAAAATTTTGTTGTCATTAATAGACGATGCCTGTAGTTCAAGTTGGGAATGCTACTTCACTTCATATTTTTTTTGTTTTCTTTTCAGTCTCACTTGAAAATATTGCATATTGGTAGGATTGTTCTTAGGTGTGGATATCTATACAGGTGATGTGCTACCTGCCTTCAGTTTGTGTTAGGTGGTACTTTGGTTTTATCATACTGACAAAAGCTCTATGGACAAGAAGTGGTACTTTTCTAAGTGATCGTCAATTGTCATATGGTTTACAGACGTTAACACTTTGGATATCACGTCCAATGTGATATCTAATTAATGTGCTCTGTAATGTTTGAAAGGAAAAACGATCTATTTCTTTTAAGTTATTGAAGTTTTCCCAGGATATTTTCGAATTTAGTTCATTCTCTTTGATATGTTTGCTAGAGATTTTCAAATTGTATAGAGCTGTCTATTAGTGAAGTGACATCTGTCAAAGATCCAGACTATGTGTCATTGACTTTCATGTGTCATTGACTTTCGTCCCACATTGGTAGTTAATATTCTATTATGGTAACTGAACTACCATTAGCCGTAAAGTACCTTCAGGCAATCAGGGCCCTTCTAGGTTGTGATTCATATTCTGACTGCAGCTGCGACCACTAGGTGGCATATAGGACTAACTATTTTCATCTCAATATGAAAGCTCCCTAAACTTATAATTTTCTCTGTAATTATTTTTTTGTTTATAGAAACAACTGCAGAGAAAATAGAGCAGAAGACAGCCACACATGTGCAGGACATGCAAGAACGTTAGGGTGCGTGATTCTAGAACCTGTCACGAGAAACCAAAATAACAATGAGAAAGGTACATCTGCTCATTCTTAAGCAATGAATCTACTATATGGTACTTGGTCACATTTCCTTCTACTGATAATCCAAAGTTCTACATGGAGGATTAAGGTCACATTGGACCAGTGCTTCTTTTTCTTAGATCGGTACCAACGTATTCTGCATGGTGCTATGTAGAAAGTATTCCTGCTACTATTACTGGTATAGTTTTCTTTTCTATTGCTGCTATGCCCAAGTGTAATGACATATTTGTATGCTTGTTTGGTTTTAATTGCAGAAAATATTAACTAAAACATGCCAGTGATGTATACTATACTAATGCAATATTATTTGAAACCTTCAGTCATATTGTAATGTTTGATTTCGAAGTGCATATTTGTTTCAAATATATTTATGAATGATGCAAAAATGATCTTGTCTAATCTTGTGGGGAGTGCCAGGTATTTTTTTCCTTATATTTGGACCATCTTTTTGATGAGATGTGAGATTGGTTCTTACACTGAACAAATTGAATGCTTGTTTGAAATAAAAGCTTGAGGGATAGTGTCAATTTGTTCTGCTTTTGGAAATTTGTGTTGAGATGAGATTGGTCAGCTGAAGGAATTGAGTTTCTTTTTGTGTGGAAATGACTACTGTAGTTTTTTTTGTTTGTTTAAGAGTGACATAGATACAATCTGCCACATTTTCGGTTAGGAAAATTTCATGTAGTGTAGTGATACTAAAATATAAAGACACGTAGGTACCAGATGAGTTACTAGGAGACATGGACTCAGGCTGGACAACATGTTTTGGAATTGATGGTCTACATTAAGGTTTGCAAGGTCGCACAGGAGGGTTTGCACCCAATATTTATATCGGCCAGTTAGTAGTCATGAGATTATTGCTTGGAATTGAAATGTTCATGACACGTGTGGTGAAGAAAATTAGACAGATTTCCAAGCCAAATTTTACTTCGTGTATTTGTGATGCGTTAAATTTTCGGAGCTGTGAGATGATTTATGAAATCCGTGGCAACGTTACTGATTCATGAATATCCGTAAAATGATGTACAACCTTTGGTCTATGATATATCTATGCACATAAACATATGGTTTCGTCCAACAGTTCCATCAAATCCTAGATAGATCTTAGGACTTTATTGATCTATAATTTCAATAACTATCATTTTTTTAAAATGAAACTGTGGGGGAGATCCCTACAGCAAAACCGACAAAATTAATTAACCAAGGAGAAGAGGTTTACTTACAGAGTAAAAGCTAAAAAGCAAGAGGAAGGGAAAATACATGTATTAGATGTGCCACTAAATGTAATCAGGTCTATTTACATGGAATTTATGAAAAATACAAATGATATTTAGTGGCACCACCACCATTCAGTTAATAACTTGTATTATATATAAATTAATAGAGTCATAGCATATACAACAGAATCAACCACGGTTTTGTAGGCCACCATCCATACCTTTGCGAAAAATAAAAGTACTAATTTCCATGGACTTCGGTGCGACCCTACAGCCGTCAACATTGAATTTTTTTGTATGATCTATTTATCTTTGCTCCATGTATCATACCCGTAGCAACGCACGGGCACTTACCTAGTATTTAATGAAATTTCTAAACATGGATTGGGTTAGGGTTTTACCAAAACTAGTAGCACTGCCCGCGCGGCACGCGCGTGCTAAACTCTCTTTTATCTATTTGTCCCAACTTGCCCAACTCATGTGCCATCATATTTAGATCAAAGTTGTAACATGTTATATTACACCAATACAAGTTCTCCCTATTTCAAAATAACAAAAAATTGCAATATAATTTAATACTCTTTTTTATCTACACTATAGAAAGATACAAATCAATGATATTAGATTTTAAAAAATAGGCGATGTAAATAGATTTTTTTCTATTTGTTGAGATCAAAGAAGAATGTATTTGTAGTGGCGAACGGGTACAGAGACGGAGGAGGTAATTTTTCACTCTTGAACCCGCGGCCGGGTACGCGCGGGCGGGTAAGCACCGAGTCGTGGTGACAAAAACATTAGAAAATTGGCAGTCATCCCTTAGCATCGAGTTTTTATCGTCCCGTCGTCTAAAATTCCGCCAGTTGGGCCCAGTGTGAGAGGTGGGTAGGAATTTTTTTCAAGTAAAAAATGTTTTAGTTCTTTAGTATCTTTATAGTATAGTTGGTTGCCACACGTGTTTAGAAAAATACGGTGAATGTCTTATATTAGTGGCCAACCTTAAGGAACCGAAGTAGATTCAAGTAAAAGGATTTTTATAAGCTTTATATTAGTGTGCTAGTCAATAAACTTTTCAAGACAAGATTCTCAAATGAATTCTAATTGTTTACCTTTAATTTATATTTTTGTACTCTTTATGCAGTTTCATAAATATAAATTTGATGGCTTAAAAGAGCATTTTCACTCCCTTTCCATGTCTTAGATGCTTAAATGCACCTCTAATCACAGGAATATTATACCACTCACATGAACTCAAACCAATCTTTTTATAGCAATGTTCGTCAGAGCAAACGTTCAATCTCCCCATCTTATCACGGATGGATCCATCATATTTATTAGCCATAAAATAAAGCACATGGATACAAAACATATGGTGTTTCCTGAATTTCTGAAACTCTGGATGAGTTCGTCACGTATACACTGAATAAAATTGTATCATACTTTCTATAAAATTACCATTATCACACGCCTAACCAGATCAAAGAATGGCAAACTGCCCAAACCATTGATCTCTACCACTTTCCAGCTTCCTGCAAAGCCATGCCTGATTCCGCACTTATAAATCCTAGCAACCATCTCCTAAAGGATGGTAGATGCCAATGATCTATTCATGCTTATATGAGTACAAGTTACTCTAAAATGTGTGGGATATTATTCTTCTATCTGTTGTCACTTCCCAGCAATACATTGGATATACAAAAATTAGTGCCAATATAATAAATCATGATTAACAGCTCTACATGATCACATAGATGCCTAATTATTCTATATACCTCTTAGGTAAGTTAACAGCAGAGAATAATTAATTTCTAATGTGGTCACCTTAAGTAATACAATATTTCTATTATATCCTGGTTACAAGGAAAATAATTACTAATTCTCATAACAATTGATTTAGACACAAATTTTGATGAAAAACATGATCTCTCGCCCTCAAACATCATATACTCACTGCAAGACATCAATCAAGACTTTGGCCTCCTTTGCATCTCCCTGGCCTCCTTCACGCAGCCCCAGCCTCATCCAAGAGGATCACATGGGCGTTAGAGCTCCCGCGTGGACTGCATCAACTATGCTAAAGGACCTCGTCAGCATGAATGGAAGACAGGTGCCCTCCTCTGACTCTTGACAACCAGAAGGACAGCGTTTAAGTGGCACTCAATACACATGGTGATATCTTCTGCAGTAACGATCTACAAATTAAAGAGTGGCAATCAGAGTTTAGACAAATTTCTCACCCTTCTATTCCCTGAATTGGAACAATTCTACACACCATTCAGATATGGCCGTACTCAAGTGTGTAGATATTGCAGATTTGCAAATAAAAATAAAATTGAAGGAAGATTTATTGTTTGTGTTCACAGTTAACATGTTATAAAACTTTGATGCAAGCAATAGCTTCTCCTCAATAACAAGCATTGCAAAGGAGCCCCCTTCTGACTTCTATATGAGCATAGCTTTGCATACATGGATTTTCTTTAGACTTTCCAGTTTTTAACATACCTTTGAGATGGGATATAGAGAAGTTTGGCAGTAGCACGAAGGATCGAACTTCTCTGAAATGAAATTGGCTTTGGTTGTGCCCTGTACTTTTCACCTGAAAAAAGGAAAAAGAATATTATAATAATAAGATTTGCATATGACACACTAATCGAATTAGCGGACTATAGAAAAAATATTCTGGCTTTTATATTACAACATATTGTTATTAAAAACTTAACCTACATGAATAATAAATAGGCATGAACATGACCAGATTAGGTGGCATCATAGTCTCTGCATACCCCTACGTCAGTATTTATATTTACAGACAAAGGGGTATATGTCCTACTGTGTTTGCATACTGCCAAAGTTCCTTCGAAGCATCATTCAGGTTTACACCTAAAAGTTCAGGAAAGAAAATATAATCAGAATCAATGTACTAATATCAATGAAAAATTAACCTATAATTTAAAAACTCCAGGAGAACAGAAAAATGTGTTCAATTTAGCATAAGAAAAGCGAAGTACTGGTGACCTTCAAGGAGAAAAAAGAACATAACACAAGAGGTAGCAAAAAAAAAATCCACATATTCGGTAGCTTCTCCTACATTAGTAGATCACACTCAGTGATCGCTCTCTTTCTCTGCCAAACAATTGACAGGTTCTCACATAGTTCATAGAGAGTTTAGAAAATTTATGACCAGCTAATAGTTATATATTCCACTTTCCAAGTAACAAGAAAAGTGGTAGATGCCATATTGTTCAACACAAAAAAATGAAGCTCAAAGCAATGAGGCCTCAACCACATAATGATTCGCGATTCAGAGTTTCAAATCGAATAAAACAAGCAAAAACAATTGACAATTTCAAATGAGGAAATGAACTTGAAACAAACCACTTGGTGAAATATCTAGCATGCGAACATGGAGGCTGGATTTCTTGTTAAAACATCACAATGTTATTCTAAAAAAATAACCAGTTACCTAAAAGATGGCCAACAGCCTAGTAGCATAATAAAAATGTTGAAAACATGAACAAGGAGTAAACATCACAAACTGCAATACGAAAATCAGAATAAATGAACAGAGTAACAAGAGAACTGAAAAATGAATTCAGCACCAAACCCATTATTTAAATGAATCGATCGATGAGAATAGCAATATCGCAAAATTAGGAGTACTGAAACTGAAGCTTATTTGTCCAACCCATCAATTCAGCCATGTAATATTACCTAGCCAGGTAAATGTCCCTCATTACTCAATTGCTTACACAAGTTAACATCCCATCCATCAATTCACTTATTCATCACTGCCTAGTCAAACATGCAGAAAATACTATTCTCAAAATTGACAACAGAACAGACTACACAAACAATCAGAGTATGCATGAGAATAGTCTAACCTATATGATCACGGGAAAAACCTTCAGTCTAAAAATTGAAAAACACAGCAACTCTTGCATGGACATAACTAAAATTCATATCCCTAATACTATATCAACTCAATATTTTTCTTCTCAATACTCCAAACTGATGGAATCATCGAACCATCCACAGTAGAAAAAAATAATAAATATTTTAAGAATATAGCATGCAAAATGGCCAAGAAAAGTATTAATCTGGTTAGGCTTATCAGTGAGAAAGGATTGAAAAGAAACATATATTCCTACAATTCATGAATTATAGGAAATAATATTGTACATTTAAAATGTTATTGAGCCAGATTTAACTGCAGAATTGATTTAAAACACAAACAATGAGTATATATATTACTCACCATAAAGTGGATGAAAATCATACATCACATATTAATTCAATCAATGTATTAAACTGAAAATTAGAGACCTGAAAATGCAGATTAAATCAGAGCACAATAAAAAATCCAAATACAAACAACTAACCTGATTTATTTGTAGCGTCACCTCTAAGATCGCCAAACCCTTCTCGGCATTGAGTGCTTACTGCTTAGGCAGGTCATCTGGGACATTGGTTACTACACCCAGATCAAAGAGGAAACATGACATGGGATGGGGGTAGCTGGCTTGGTTGGCATATACGCAACATTGGTCATCGATAGGCAGAAACACATACCATACCTGTGCATGACTACCGAGGGCCTGCCGCTGAGCAGTTCGTCGCGTTGTACTGAGCAGAACTACATCGGTCCAGCTGGTGTTCTGGAAGCAGCAGCCTCCACGAATTTTTCAGCCTTCCCAGGCGCATTGCATGGAGCAAAGCAGCCTTGTCGCACTCCAAGAGAGTGAGAAGTATCGGCTGCTTTGTGCCCATCCAAGAGAGTGAGGGCGTCTCTCTCCACCCAGCATCACCATTGGTACCCTTCATTTTGCATGCCTGCCAACGCATTTTCTGTTCTCCATTCGTAGGCACCATGGCCACTGCTTGGATCAAAGAACAGATGGATCAAACAAGGTAGTAATCAAACGAAATCTTTTTACATTCAGTACGTAGATTTATTCTTGTACGTTTCGTCGAACATGTGGCCTACACTACCCTCCCAACTTTCTTGCTTCAGGAATTTGGTGGAAAAATTATCATAACAAAAGGACGCACTACAAAGATCAATAATATTAGATGCGATTGAGAAGGATGGAACTTATTACCGGAGCTGTTGTCGGTGACCTCCAACACATCATAAATTCAATTGTTTTATTTTCAAGCCTCAAGCTTTCATTGTCGTGGAAAATCCTCAAAGCATTTTTACAGGCCCCTGTGATGACGATTACACAATTATGCAACAGAGGATAGAAAACTTATTAGAGAAATTGATTCTTCAAATTTTAAACGAAAGAAGTTAAAGCTAGGTGATAAAAACAATACCTCAATTGTCCCCCTTGCGCTATTTTTTCCATATGGTGTTTAGATTTCCACAAAATTTTCACCTACACAACTCAGAAAGATTTATGTTTGTTAAAAAGAAAATTCATTTTTAGAGAGAGATAGAACATCCAATGAGCAGTTGTAAACTTCTGAGTCATTTGCAGCACTGAATTCCATGGGAGATGCAAGGCATGTGGCACTACAACCATTTGCTGCACCGAATTCCATGGGAGATGCAAGGCATGTGGCACTACAACCATTTCTATAGACAGCAAAGAAGGTGGTCATTACATATAAAAGTACATGAATCACCTTTGATGAGCTGAAGCTCATGAATCACCTTTGATGCAAACCTCCAAGAACAACTCACTTGCACTCCGCTTCTGCTTCTTCTCTATCTGTTCCCCATACTCAGAGTCATTCCGCAAAGGGGGGATAGCACTGAAACAACAAGAATGCACCAGTAATTTGCAAAAGAACAGTTCTTGGCTCCAGCACAAGAAATCAAGAACGCCCTAAACCCTTGAATTTTAATTAAAAGAAACATTTAGTCTGTCATTACCATCTCATCAACCCTAAACCCTTGAACTCAATTAACAAACCTGTGCACTCACCTCATCTACTGATCTACAACAACGTCAAGCCTCAATTCAGAAACAGAAAACCATCGATTGTAGTATAATCTGCATCATGAGCACGAATCAGCAGGCATGAATAATTCAGACATGAAAACCACCTCCTTTTGATGCTTTGATTTGGCAAGTTCACCTACAGATCAGTTTGTAACAAATCAGGTATCAAATGTCACGGTACAGTTGAACATAAAAAATGCAGATTTTTTTTCCATTGACTTGCTAAGTGATAACAAATAAATAGGCAACACAAATACTATGCGAAGACATGCAGGTCCAAAAAAAAATCTGTAGTGCAGAGTAGCACATGAAAAATGTGATCCACTCAAAGAATTGTGATGAACAAATTCCTAAATCAGATTGAGTGAGATACCCAATGTCCATCACTTCATCATGAAAAAAAAATATTAACGACCTCTCAGTTGATGCACAACCTCACCGATTCCATACTTAGCATCACTGTTTGACAAAGAAATCCAAAGCAGAAATGTGTATTTATACCTAACGCTATCTCGAAGATCTCTGGAGCAGGTTTCTCATATCCAACCTCTGATGATACCACAATGACATGAAACCTGGAGAGCTCAAGATCTGTTAACATATAACCATTACTCACAAAAATATATATACACAAA
Source organism: Echinochloa crus-galli (assembly GCA_900205405.1). Lineage (NCBI taxonomy): Eukaryota > Viridiplantae > Streptophyta > Magnoliopsida > Poales > Poaceae > Echinochloa > Echinochloa crus-galli. Next base: position 234,987 of record OAMR01000256.1, read on the forward strand.
AACAGAACAATCATGCAGCAGGATCAAAGTACTTAGACAGGATAATTTAAAGCACTTACATATCGGAGAAATTAGGGTCCTTAAGTAATTTCCGAAGCCTTGTATTAAAGTTAGATACAACAGCTAGCTTAACTGTAAATCAAGACACATCATCATCAGGCATTTGTACAGATATAGTAGAGACAGATAAGGGCCTGAATGTGGAAAGACATAAATTAAATTACAGTTAACTGGAAGATTAAGAATTGAAAATGGAAGGAGATAAGGGATTGTGACCTGCAACATCCTTCACGCAGTGCTGTATCTGCTCCAACAGGCAGACACCAAGCATCTCCATGTGCATAATACTGAAAGAAAACAACAGTTCATCCATCAGCCACATGGTATTGGTCTGAACATTCATCACCAATAAACAACAACATTTCCTTCAATGGAAAAAGAACCTTATTGTATTTGAGGGTGGCTTTATCGCCTGGGTTGTTCACTGATTGGTTGCTCAATTTCTTGATAGTAGTAAGTCCATAAATGATGGCATGGAAGATCACAAGTTTCTTGCAGATACTGAACACTTGAATACATACACAAATACTCCAACCAACCTTCATTCACAAAAGAGCATTCATCCGAACAACCTTAGCTACAAACTACGACTGCACATTCACAGGAGACCAAGAACAAGGCCGGGGTAATACCTGATACACTCTTCAAAATAATCATTCTCAGTGCAATTGGTCGCCTCTGCTATGATAACCCTCCAGAACGGGCGCCCATCTCACTGCAATGACATTCCAATTTCCAAATCCAACACAACATCGTCATCTCGAAAGCAACCACACCACAGTTCTCTAACCTTGCTAATGCAATCCCTGTACGTTTAATGTTCTTTACCACCTGAGCGTCTTCAGCCACGGCGCCGAGAAGGCCCGCTTGAACCCCTCCATGATGCCCTTCTCACGCTTCGTCACACCTGCATAGTGACCAACGTCAGGAACGCCAAGTGCTCGACGAAATGGCCGAGGAAGAGAGACGTCCAAGGGAAGGAAAGTGCGACAAAGGAGGGTCCTCTGGAGGCGTACGAACCATAGCGGCGGCTGATGGAACCTGCAGAAGCGTGCCGCCGGCGTTGACGACGCCGTGGCTCTTCCTTTTCATACGCAAGCCAGGAGCTCGGCGGTCGACGCAGGCGGGCGACTCTCCAAGGCCGGCCCAAGGACCACTGCGAGCTCCGCGGCCGACGCGGCGTCCAGGCGCCCGCACGAGCTCGGCAACCGGCGCGGCGCCCCGGCGCCAGCGCGAGATCCGCAGCCTGCACGCGAGCACCGCGGCCGGGCGAGCGCGAGCGGCCCGCGCGCGAGC
>OAMR01000256.1:236381-260828 GCA_900205405.1 Echinochloa crus-galli
TGCACGCGAGCACTGCGGCCGGGCGAGCGCGAGCGGCCCGCGCGCTGGCGGCTGCTGACGAGGGAAAGTGCGGCGGCGGTGAAGATCCCGGGCGGCGACCGCTGGCGAGGGAGTCTCGCGAGGGGCGGCGGCTGCTCGCGCGAGAGAGGGGATTAGGAAGGGGAGAGGGAGAGGAAGCCAGGGAAGTGGGGCGGAGAAGGCGTCTCTGCGGCGGGGGAAGAAGGAAAGCGACGGAGAGAGACCCTGACATGCGTGATTGACGGGGGTGGGTCTGGTGGGTACGCGCGGGCGGGTATAGGCAGGGGCGGTAGAAAAAGTTTTTCTATCGGTGGCAGAAACATTTCTGTGTTCTACTTCCGGTGCCTGGCAGGTGGGTCCGTACGGGGAGTTTTTTTTGGTGAGAATAGTTTCAATTTCCTTCGATCTTTAATAGATAGATATGGTTGTTAAACACTTTCTATCTTTACTCGGGTTGTTACATTGTGCTATTTTGAATCTTCCTCTTTGTGAAGGAACCTTGTTCATTTTAAACAGGAAGTATGCTTGCTTTACAAAATGCTCAAACAATTCTTGATCCAATTATTATGTTTACGCAATCCATTCCTCACAAAACAGCACACAAAGTTCCGCTCAAAAACAACAACACACAAAGTACAGCAAATTCGTTTTCCTGATTGGCGAACGGAAAGTTAAACCGGAGGATGAAGCTGCCTCAACCCGTCGGGACGGAACAGGCTCTCGTGCACCACAACTGGGACGAACTTCTCGCCACGTCCACCTCGCTCCCCCAATCTATAAAAATGGTATGCATGTGTTGTTGTTGCAGTGTAATTGATTCTTATTTAATATGCACATGTTATTAGTTGTTTCAGTGCACAAGTATTGTTCGACTTAACATATCAAGCTAGCTTGATAAGTGAGCTTGCTAGAAGCTCTAAGAATTGTTTGTGTCGGTTGATACTACCAGTGGACATTCTGGTCTACTCATTTCATGTGCGAGGTTCTTTTGTGCAACAGAAGCTCTCTTGCTGCTTCAGATATTTGCATATGCATTATCTCATATCCTAGTTAAATTATCTAGCGTTATATGTATGAAGGTGAACAACTCTAGTACTAGAATGTTTCAGAGAAGTAAGGATTTATGCCACTCTATGAACTGACCAAAGTATACATAATCAAAATAATCCGGTGACCCATGATGGCCATATAACCCAAAAGGCAAATAAATAGGCCCGATATCGGAATTGGGTTTTTGTCTCTGCTAAATATTAAACCACATTTATTTATAAAAATTAACCCAAAATACACATATACCTATAACCTACTTACAAATTATACTCGCTCCAGCTTGTACCTCATGCAGTCGTGTATGTTCTGGACGACGCACTCCAGCTTGTACTCCCGTGTCCTGAAGCTCCTGTGGCTGTAGGAGAGGTAGACGAGCATGTGCTTGCTCATCCCCGTGTCGTCGTCGTACCCCAGCCCGACGCGGCCGGCGAACAGGGTCGCCTCGCCTTCGCCCGAGGCGTCCAGCACGCTGCCGAACGCTGCTCTCGCCAGCCCACGCACCGTGCGGAGCTCTCCCGTCAGCTCTCCCTGACCCGTGCAAGGGTTGCAGACGGCATAGTTGTCTCCTTCCCGGGCGCATACGACCAGCCCGAGGCAGGACTGTGAGGAGCAAGCAAACTTTGTTCCAAGCGGCATCAATGGCGGCGTACGCGTACCTGATGATGCCCCGTTGTTGATGAGGTCGTCCAAAGCCGTGAACCGGCCGACGGCGTCGTGGTGGGCGAACATGATTCTTGGCGTGGTGTTGAGCTGGGCGTGGGCGGCGTGCGAGGCGACGAAGCGGTCGGTGCCGATCATGGCGCGCCACGCCCTGCACACGAGGTTGAGCCGCGCGACGGTCCTCGCCGGGAGCCGCTTGAGGACCTCGGCCCACGCCGCGGCCGGCGGTGCCGAGAAGATGATCTCCTCGGTGGTGCGGCCGGGCGTGACGAGGCTCTCCTCGTACAGCCCCAGCCTGCTGGGGAAGAATCCTCCGCCGCACCCACCCATGGCGGCCTCGACGATGTCCGGCGAGAACAGCACGTCCGGCCGGGCGCCGCCGTCGCGCTCGAGGTCCGCCGCCAAGACCTTGCATTCGCTCGTCATGAACATGATCTTGCCCCGCCGGGTGGTAGGCTCGTGGTAGATCTCGACCGGCACGACGGAGGTCCAGAGGTCGGCGTCCGGCCACGCCGCCTGGTCGATGCAGCATAGCTTCTCCCACCGCGCCGCCGCGTAGTCCCTGAGCAGCCATATGGTGTAGGGCTCCCCGCGCTCGGCGAGCCCGTGGGTGACACAGAGGCACCCGCCGAGCTCCGTCAGGCATGGCGAGCCCGTCTCCGGATAATCAGCAGGGGGCGCCAGCGCACCGAAGGTCTCGTCGGCGACGTCGAAGGTGACGATGGTCCCGCCGCGCCCGGCGAAGTGCAGGCGGCCGTCGAGGAAGGCGGCCGCGTTGTCCTCCGACACTTCGCACACGGGCGCGCGCCCCGCCCCGGCACTCGGCCTCCAGTGCGCCGACGACGCGCCGAGCACGAGCACCTCGCACCTCGCCGCGACGGTCGCGCCGTGCCGGGCGAAGCAGAGCAGCCGCGCCAGCTTGTGCTCCCCGGCCGCGGCGCTGTAGCCGAGCCCGTACGCGACGCGGGACCCGACGCCGCCGCCTAGGTCTAGCCTGGTGTCCGGCACGGGGAGGAGCGCGCCGGTGGAAGGGTTGCAGACGTAGTAGGACAGGGTGGGGGAGAAGCGGAGGAGGACGAGGCCGCGGCAGGGCTTGGTGGTGACGGGGAGGAGCATCTCCGGCTGGATGCCGCCGCGGAGGCCCATGAGCCTCTCGATCCGGTCGCCGCCGGCGGGGGCCTGCCAGGCGTAGAGGTCGTACGCGGGGGAGGAGGACGCGCCCGGGACGACGAACACCTTGGGCCGGCCCGGCGGGTTGGCTCGCCGGAGGTGGAGGTCCACAAAGGAGGCCGACGACAGCGTGGCGGCCCAGGAGCGGGACACGCAGCGGAGGCGGCCGACCGACTTGGCCGGCAGCCGGGCGAGGATCTCCTCGAGCAGCTCGTCGGGGAGCTGCTGGCTGCCCTCCCCCTCCTCCATGGCGGCCTGCTTTCTCTTCTTCGTTCGCGTGGCGGCGGCCATTGTCGCGCCGCGCGCCTTGCGCGTTCTGGTTGTTTGATGGATTCGACGTCCGTCGGTTGGATACCAGGGACGGGGAGAGTCCAGAGTTGACACGTTTTATATAGGCAGGCCGCAGGCGAAGAGAGATAACCAATCAGATTGCCCGTCGGAATCGAATCTGCCTTCGCACAATCAATCGCACGGGCAGCCCCTTTTCTGCTTGTACATAACACTCTGATTTATCTATATAACCTATGTAATTGGTACCCACTAACAAGTCATGGTTGGATTTCTCTCAACATGCAACCATTCCACTTCATCATCCACTATACGCCATATCACTATCCACAAAACATGTCATCATCCACTACTAGACCATCTATTTATTCTTCAACCGATTTTCTGTGACCACATTTTTGTGAGTAGCAATTACAAATTACAGTAGTAAAAATTACATGTATGATCAGTCATACTTCCATATATAATGTTTACTAAAGAACGTTGCAATGCAATCACTTTGGTGTTTATACTTTCACATTTCATTTTAAAAATTTTGTTTAACAAATTCCCGCAGCAACGCGCGGGGTATCACCTAGTTTTTAATATATTAATCAGTAGGGGTAACTCCTCCTGTTCCTTCCAAAAAAAACCGCACGGGCAGCCAAGATGAGATTAACCTGGCGCATCGATTATTCTTCTCTCAAAACCGAGGTGGACTTTATTATCTGGCTTATATTGAAGACTAGTAGTATATCCTAGACAACCAAAATAATTTGGTGAGCCATGATGGCTATAATATAACCCAAAAGGCAAATAAATAGACCCCATATCGGAATCGTCTTTTTTCCTCATACTCCCTCCGTTACAAATTACTATTCCCTCAATTTTAAATGTAGGTCGTTTGATTTTTTTTACCATAAATTTGACAGCTCGTCTTATTCAAAAAATTTGTAAAGATATAGTCAAATTTAAAGCATTTTAGAAGATTTTATATCAATAAAGCAAACCACCACAAAAAATATGATAATTTACACAAAAATTTGAATAAGACGAACGAGTTAAATTTATGGTGAAAAAAGTCAAACCAACTGCATTTTAAAACGGAGACGGGTACCTCGGTTGCCCAGTGAAAACGGCAGACCTCACTTGCCCTTGCTCCATAAAACCCCCTCGCTACCGGAGCTCCGCCAAGGACGGCGCTGCTATCTGTGAGGTGCGTGCTGGATCCTTCTCGTATCCTGGTCTCTCTCTCTCTCTTTCTCTCTCTCTCGCTATTTCCTCTTCCAATCCGTTGGCGCGGGCAAGAAGACTCGCCCGCGGGTGCCCGTCGGGCGACCCGCAAACCCTCCACAACGATATATGTGTGTAAAAAATAGTTACTTGTGTTTGTGTGTGAACAATGTTTTTTTATTGTTATTGTAATCTATGTGACTATAATTGTTTGAATGATATTTATTGTATAATGTGCTTGTGTAAAAGAGTAGTAAGTAAAATCTAATCTTATATGTTAAGCATTTGTGCTATTTAATATATAACTTAACACGCCCGACGGGTACCCGATACCCGCCCGGTACCCGATGGGCATGGGCATGGGCAAGAAATTTTACCCGCGGGTATAGTATCGGGCGGGTAAAACTAACCATGTCGGGTATGCTATCGGGCGGGTAAATGGCTCGCCCGCACCTCGCCCGACCCGTTGCCATCCATATCTATAAACAGTCTGCATCGCCCGTGTCCTAGGATCATACCAGCCCAACGACCTCCCCGTGCTCAGGAAGATCCGACCACCGGGATCCATGGCCAACGGCACCGTCATCACAGACGAGTACTCCAGCGAGAACTCGCCGAGTTCTATGCTGCACTCCATGGACCACGAGCCACCGCCACCGGAGCCCCGCCGCATCGCCCATATCTCGAGCGTGTTCGAGACCCGGTGCGCGCACGCGACGCCGAGCGCGCCCCGGAGCTCGAACACGGACACCCGCGGCTCGTCGTCGTCGTCCCGGCTGCACGGCGGCCCTCGCAGCACCTCGAACCCGCACGCCCCGTTGTCCATGGCCACGATCTCGCAGCAGGTGCCCGGCGGCGTCGGGTCCCCGAGCCTAGGGTCCACCAGCCAGAACATCCTGCCGGCGACGTTCACCGGCGGCGCGTTCGCCACCGGCCTCGGCGGCGGACGCTCCAGCTTGTACCTCATGCAGTCGTGTATGTTCTGGACGACGCACTCCAGCTCGTACTGCCGTGTCGCGAAGCTCCTGTGGCTGTACGAGAGGTAGACGAGCATGTGCTTGTTCATCCCGGCCGTGTCGTCGTACCCCAGCCCGACGCGGCCGGCGAACAGGGTCGCCTCGCCTTCGCCCGAGGCGTCCAGCACGCTGCCGAACGCTGCTCTCGCCAGCCCACGCACCGTGCGGAGCTCTCCCGTCAGCTCTCCCTGACCCGTGCAAGGGTTGCAGACGGCATAGTTGTCTCCTTCCCGGGCGCATACGACCAGCCCGAGGCAGGACTGTGAGGAGCAAGCAAACTTTGTTCCAAGCGGCATCAATGGCGGCGTACGCGTACCTGATGATGCCCCGTTGTTGATGAGGTCGTCCAAAGCCGTGAACCGGCCGACGGCGTCGTGGTGGGCGAACATGATTCTTGGCGTGGTGTTGAGCTGGGCGTGGGCGGCGTGCGAGGCGACGAAGCGGTCGGTGCCGATCATGGCGCGCCAGCCCCTGCACACGAGGCTGAGCCGCGCGACGGTCCTCGCCGGGAGCCGCTTGAGGACCTCGGCCCACGCCGCGGCCAGCGGCGCCGAGAAGATGACCTCCTCGGTGGTGCGGCCGGGCGTGACGAGGCTCTCCTCGTACAGCCCCAGCCTGCCGGGGACGAATCCTCCGCTGCGCCCACCCATGGCGGCCCCGACGATGTCCGGCGAGAATAGCACGTCCGGCCGGGCGCCGCCGTCGCGCTCGAGGTCCGCCGCGAAGACCTTGCATTCGCTCGTCATGAACATGATCTTGCCCCGCCGGGTGGTAGGCTCGTGGTAGATCTCGACCGGCACGACGGAGGTCCAGAGGTCGGCGTCCGGCCACGCCGCCTGGTCGATGCAGCAGAGCTTCTCCCACCGCGCCGCCGCGTAGTCCCTGAGAAGCCATATGGTGTAGGGCTCCCCGCGCTCGGCGAGCCCGTGGGTGACACAGAGGCACCCGCCGAGCTCCGTCAGGCATGGCGAGCCCGTCTCCGGATAATCAGCAGGGGGCGCCAGCGCACCGAAGGTCTCGTCGGCGACGTCGAAGGTGACGATGGTCCCGCCGCGCCCGGCGAAGTGCAGGCGGCCGTCGAGGAAGGCGGCCGCGTTGTCCTCCGACACTTCGCACACGGGCGCGCGCCCCGCCCCGGCACTCGGCCTCCAGTGCGCCGACGACGCGCCGAGCACGAGCACCTCGCACCTCGCCGCGACGGTCGCGCCGTGCCGGGCGAAGCAGAGCAGCCGCGCCAGCTTGTGCTCCCCGGCCGCGGCGCTGTAGCCGAGCCCGTACGCGACGCGGGACCCGACGCCGCCGCCTAGGTCTAGCCTGGTGTCCGGCACGGGGAGGAGCGCGCCGGTGGAAGGGTTGCAGACGTAGTAGGACAGGGTGGGGGAGAAGCGGAGGAGGACGAGGCCGCGGCAGGGCTTGGTGGTGACGGGGAGGAGCATCTCCGGCTGGATGCCGCCGCGGAGGCCCATGAGCCTCTCGATCCGGTCGCCGCCGGCGGGGGCCTGCCAGGCGTAGAGGTCGTACGCGGGGGAGGAGGACGCGCCCGGGACGACGAACACCTTGGGCCGGCCCGGCGGGTTGGCTCGCCGGAGGTGGAGGTCCACGAAGGAGGCCGACGACAGCGTGGCGGCCCAGGAGCGGGACACGCAGCGGAGGCGGCCGACCGACTTGGCCGGCAGCCGGGCGAGGATCTCCTCGAGCAGCTCGTCGGGGAGCTGCTGGCTGCCCTCCCCCTCCTCCATGGCGGCCTGCTTTCTCTTCTTCGTTCGCGTGGCGGCGGCCATTGTCGCGCCGCGCGCCTTGCGCGTTCTGGTTGTTTGATGGATTCGACGTCCGTCGGTTGGATACCAGGGACGGGGAGAGTCCAGAGTTGACACGTTTTATATAGGCAGGCCGCAGGCGAAGAGAGCTCTTCCGATCTGGGGGGGGGGATGAAATCGTGTCTTGCATCTCGATCTTGGCTTCTCTGGTTGGGGTCTGAGGGCCTGCAATTTTTTTCAATGCAAGTTCTTGGCTTTCTTGGAAAGAGGGTTCTTTTCAATCTGCCTGTTTTTGTGGTGCCTTTTACCTCTTAATCTCTCTTTTACTTTTTGCAATTATTTCTTAGATTCCGTAGTGATTGTTCATGAAGAGGACGTGGTAGAGCTAGCTATGGGCAACTCTTGCGTCACTGGTGCTTGTAAGGATTATTTTTGAGCCTTTTGTTTTATGTTTCTTGAATTATTGTGCTAGAAAAATGATGACTGATATACCGTTGGCCAATTTCTGTTTCAAAATCAGATCTTTCCTTGTATATATGTGGACCCAGCTAAGATGAAATTGTGACCATTGCTTGTATAAATAAAAGTTGGATACAATGGAAATGTATTCCTGCAGTCTTCCATTGGAGTAGAAATTTGGATTCAGTGCACAGAAAAAAAAATGCATCTTGGTCTTACTTGCTATAAATAAGTGTTATCCATTCTACATTATGTAAACAGTGAACAATGACATGTATTGTGACCTGATGCTTTGAATATCAATAATACCACATAACTATTGCACCAAGAGGAAAAATGTTTTACTTCCAAAGTTATCGTTTTCATAGTATTATTTATCCTCTTATCTGTGGAGTGAACCAAGACCAACTCGGTTTGCTTTCTATCTTTTCATCCAATTTCTAGTTGTAAACAAACTTGATTAATTGTGTCTCAATGAAATGGAAATGGAGTCCCCATTTCAACCAAAAAAAATTGTGGAGTGAGCCAAGAGGCACAGGAATGTGCTAAGCCATGCAAAAGTAGACCGATTTCCTGAATTCTTTCTACTCTTGTTGTACAATGGCGACTTGATGTCCACTCATCACAAGTAACCAATATTCTGTAGTTTTCTTCTGCATTTTTGTTCAGATAATTGTTAGTTGAATGCTATATAAGATTTTTCTGTATGCAGAGAACTATTCTGTTTTATAATTTGCTTTTCTTTATTTGGAACTGCTATATGATCCATAATATGCTCAAGCACATAATCTCATTTTCCCTACCTTTTGTTTTTAATTTTTTTCTCTTATTCTAATTTCAGCTCATGCACTGCTGGAAAATACTGCTGATCCATCTTTTCAGTGGAAGATATATGGCTTCTCATCTCTACTTGGGAAGGGAGCTTCAACAGTCACCTCTGATGTTTTTCACTGTTTTTTTTATCGAATACGCAAGAGAATTGCGCATCTTTGTATTAAGGAAGAAGAAATGCAAAGTTTACAGCGACGTACTAGACGCCAAGACCACCCTACACCCTTTTAGTTTCTATTACATGAGAGAACAACCAAGGAAGGAGAGGGGAACCGAGATAGAGGCAATTACTCGCGGACTAAACAGCTAAGGCCCTTGGCGCCGGCCAGTATCCATTGCTCTCCGTGCATCCTGATGATTGGTAGAAGTAGAAGTTCATGCGCTGGAGTTGCGGCACCACGGAACACGCGAGCGTTCCGTTCCTTCCAGATCTCCCAAGTGACAAGTGCCACCAGGGTGTCAAACCCCTTCCTTTTCAGTCCATTCCAGCTCCTTCTCGCCCGTTGCCACCAGTTTTGTAGGGAGTCAGATGGTTGAGGTTGCTGGCATTGCTGTCCGAGCGCCGCTGTGACTGCTGCCCAAACCTCCCGCGTGAACGAACAGAACACGAAGAGGTGGTCGTTTGATTCAGGCTCTTGATTGCAAAGTTGGCAGGCCAATGTTGCCTCCAGTCCATGCCGATGACGCCGATCGGCTGTCCAATGTCTCCTCTTGAATGCCAGCCATAAGAAGATTTGAACTCTCAGGGGATGCGGATATGAGTGGTAAGTACCGTAATAATAAAAGGTATGCATACCAAGAAGGCATAGATCAAGCATCACTCCAAATTTCGTTTAATATCTATTGATGATATTAACCAAACTGTGGATTTTCCACGGTTCATGTTCCATTGAAGTCATAAGCAATCATAATTTCCTAAAAAACATTTGTTTTCTTGCTTCAGTTTTTAAGTTTGATCTTCTGATATCACGTTCCAGGTTCCTGGAAGCAACTCCAAAGCACAAGAATTTCGGTTTTGGATGTCCATATGTTGCTGTTCGTCTTCTTCTAACAGGCAGAACCTTGGAGCCAGGTTACATCATGAATGCTCTGTTCGAGTTGTCAATGTACAACCATTCAAACGGAACATACTGTGGCCGCAAAGGTGGTCTTCTTAACTTTGGTGTTCAAGCACAGCCATCTTATTGTATCTGGGAGCCCATCCTACTTTACTTTGGTGTTCAAGCACAGCCATCTTATTGTATCTGGGAGCCCATCCTACTTTATAAGCTTAATAACTAACTCACTGATTTTTGGAATTTCATTGAACATGCATCATGACAAAATTCTATCATTGCAACTTAATATTTACAGTTTGATATATGATTCATACTTCATATGTTATTTTCTACACCTGGACCATGAGCAACTTTCTTGACTTGAAGCTCCCAGTGTTTTCTCCAGTATTTGAAGTTTGCGGTTATAAATGGTATGCATGTGTTGTTGCTGCAGTGTAATTGATTCTTATTTAATATGCACATGTTATTAGATGTTTCAGTGCACAAGTATCGTTTGACTTAACATATCAAGCTAGCTTGATAAGTGGGCTTGCTAGAAGCTCTAAGAATTGTTTGTGTCGATCTATACTACCAGTGGACATTCTGGTGTACTCCTTTCATGTGCGAGGTTCTTTTGTGCAACAGAAGCTCTCTTGCTGTTTCAGATATTTGCATTATCTCATATCCTAGTTAAATTATCTAGCATTATATGTATGAAGGTGAACAACTCTAGTACTAGAATGTATTAGAGAAGGATTTATGCCACTCTATGAACTGACCAATCCATAACGTTACCTTCTTCTGACGAGCCTAGTATCATAATTTCTTCTTTTTCTTGACATGTGAGAGTATGAATGATCATAAGACATTGTTTCAATTCTATTTCAGGCACATAATGATGTATTCACGTGGCGATCAAAGCAGCACCAAGTCACTGTCCTTGTACTTGTGCATGGATAAACCAAGCACACTCCCTCTTGAGCCTGGGATGATGATTGAACTGACCTTGTCCATCTTGGATCAGCGGAACGAGAAACACTGCACCAGTTTCCTCAACATATATCTATGTCACAAAATCAATCTATCATACCTGCTCTTGTTTAAAGATGGCCTTATGTTGTTGCATTTGTAGGTCGCTTCACATTTGCAGGAAAAAAATTTTGGGGATGGCCCAACTTCATTCCACGCTGGATGATCAAGGACCGGTCCCTGTGCTACCTTGTTGGATCAAACTGCATTGTGAAGGCAGATATTGCTATCATTTGGGTCATCCATTGATGGTTGGACCTTAGGTTATCTTAGGAAGTAGTAATGTCATTGCATGCTACTCCTGATGCCTATGAGGGTTGTGTTAGCAACACTAATGATGCCTTGTGGTGACCTTATTATGGTGGTAGAGGTGACCTGAGAACTCGAGTTGAGAACTGAGAGGGGATGATGTCCGTATGTTTATTAGCGGAGAGTACTTTTAATTGATGATATGTGTATCTTAATTGGCTTGCATTCGCTACATATTTGGTTTCAGTCTGTTTTTTTTTCTCGAATACGTAGAAGAACTGCATATCATTGCATTAAGAAGAAGAAATAATCCAATTACAAAAAACCCTCCCACCACCTTGGATTAGAGTCGATGGAGGACCAAAACAAAAAACCAGAAGACTGTTACACAACAGAAATAAAAGGACTTGACCTAGGATCAACACACCATATTAGACCATGCCTAGGTCTGATGTGCTACAGATCTGTTATAGATCATTTTATTCTGATGTGCCGACTCCTAAAATTCTGCATAATATTTCAGGATTTTAGATCATGGCAAGGTCGCACTCGTTGAGTTCATTCCTTGTAAACTTAATGCTCATTAGGTGCACGTGCACCTTCCTCAAAGAGATTTTGCCTGTCTAAGATCAGAATTGAGTAAATGGCGTCCCCGATTCAGGAAATGGCTCTCCGTGAAGTATTCCTGTAATGGGAAACTTATCTGAGAGATTTGACTTGCTTGATCTCGTTTGGATTGTTACTACATGTTGTCATTATCTCCAAACCATAATCAGTGATGTGGTTAATTCGGCATGGAAATAATAGCGTGAACATTGAACATCCCATGCAAATTCAAGTTACCTGTGGAGCGTTATTAATTAGTTGGATCTGGACTTGGTCTACACAATTTCATTTTAATTTTGTCTTCCAAATACGACTGACGTCGTCTTTAGGGGCCTTGAGCCATCCATTCCCCTTGGCGTGCAAGGAAGAAGCTTGGCTTTGGCGCTGTCGGCTGCCATGTGAAGAGCAGGTGATCTCCGAGGCCTGGTGTCAATCCTTTTATATCAATATGGAGTAGAACTAGCTGCAAGCCTGCAACCCACATTTTTATTGAGCTTGCGACAAGCTCCATGGGAATACAAATTGGTGGGGGATCCTCGCCCCCCGTTACTCCTAAAAAAGAAATTTGTCTCCCAATTGGCATCTTTCTGTATTTCAGATCTTAGCCATTTTCCATTGCAATAAAAATTCTTTTGGAATCTTTTTGGAAAATTTTCTTCAAAGAACAAAGTACAATGAGACAAATAGAATAAAAGTGAACTGCAGGAGCCATGAATAAAGGATGGAGCATATGGAGACTCCGACCCTATATTTTACTTCGAAAGGCATAAGACGGCTTTATATATAAAGTAAACAGAAAAATACTGGAATTACCGGTTTACAATGACGCACAAATCCGCGAGGGGATCCAACACCAAACCGTCTGCTACGGGACCCTCTAGGTCACGCGTCAGAGACAGCGAGAGACTACTCTAGACGAATAAGCTAAGCCATTACAGAACTGGATGGACCAGACCACCAGGGGAGCCTGTTGCCCCATCATAACGACCTAAGAAAGAGCTCCCAACAACGCCTTAAGGAAGGCAAAGGCGTACCAGCGCCACCGTTAGATTTTCACCTCGGAGATTTTCCATCGGTCACCGCCGAACGGGATCCAAAAGGCAACGCCCTTAAAAGAGAAATGTAAACATCGTTGCCCGAACTGAAGAAGGTCAGAGCTTACGCCCAAAGATCACGCCCGATGAACCGAGAGCACCTGCTCCGACTTCACTCGCGTCCATCCACAACCCTCGCTTCGCAGTCACCACAGCTATCCACTAGGCTCCATATGCAACTGGCAGCATCGCCCGACACTTCGGGGAGATTGGTTCTCTCAATGATACGCCAAATCTCATGTTGCCCCACAAAGGGTGGCACCGGACTAACCGAATTGAGAGAGAAATCATGAGCCAAATGGAGGGAGCTTGATACCAAAAAGGGATGCTTTGTTGGTGAAGAGCAGATCGGAGGTGGCACCACCCGCATGACGACGCCGCAGGCAAGAGCTCCTCCCTCACCCAATCCGCTCTGCCCATGAGGCCAAAGCAGACGGAGGGCCAAGGCAGGGCCGAAGGAGGAACCCGCGTCGTCCCAACGCCGCCACCGCCGAGCGCCGTTGCAGCACCTCCGCGCCGGAGAACCGGTCCCCCGGCGACCACCTCAAGATCCCAGCCGCCACCATGCGAATCAGCCGCGCCACCGCGGATCCACTGGCCGCCGGCCCACACCGGCGGGGAGAGGCCGGAGGAGCGGCCGCCGGCCCAGATCCGGGGGGAGGAGGCGCCCCGAAGCCGGCCACCCACGTCTAAGAGAGCGTGGTGGTGGCCGCCGTCCCCACCGTCGACCTCGAGCGCCGAGCCCGCCACGAGAGGATAAGAAGGGGGGGACCTCCGGCGCCGTTGTCCTCGCGCCCACGCAGCACCGGTGCCGGCGTGCTCGAGCTGCGGCGGGGCAAGGGGAGCTGGAGAGGTGGGGCTGGTGCGGCGGCTAGGGTTCCGCCTGACGCCCTGAGAGAGGCGTGGGCGTCCCCCTACTCCGACCCTATATGAAACTGTCATTTTTACTCTAGTATGTTCTATATTTTCGGTCTAAGCTTCTCCTGACTTGCTGCTCAAATCAAGTCTTCCGCATCCTATAGCTTTGCCAGGTACTCTCTCCGTACCAAAATAAGTATTCATTTGAAAAATTTAGGATATATTAGTAGTCATGGTAAATGATCATATTATCCCTCATTAGAACTATAAAAGTAGCATTAACTAGCTATTTAATTGGCTCTATGAGTTTCTCTATGCACTTTTGTATTAATATGTGCATGTCTAAAAGCTAAATAAACACTCTTTGTGGGGACAAAATTTGAATGCTAAATGAACTATTATTTTGGGACGGAAGGAGTACACACTTTAACGCGAAATTGTCATTTTTACCCTTCCTTTTCCTCACCAGGGTCCAGTGTGAGCGCATTCCTGCTCGCCGTGAATAAAGGCGCTAATCCCAGCTTCACTTTCTCTTGCCCCTCCACAAAACCCAATCCTCCTAGCGGTCTAGGGCTCCTCCAGACTCCAGCACCAAGCTCCCCCGAATTCGGTCGAGGAAGGCATTGCGATCTGCAAGGTGCTTGCTCCATTCCCCTTGAATCCCGGTCTTTCTGGCCGTTTCCTTTTCCAATCCGTAGGAAATTCCGTTGCTTTTGTGAAGCTTGTTCTGCGAGAAATGAAATGGGAAAAGGCTCCAGCACTGAGCACTTCGTTTCCTGTGTGGTCGATCGCGCGATCTTAGTATCCCTGCCTCCCGTTGTTTGAGGGTTTTCAGATTTTTGCAATGCAAGTTCTTGGCTTTCTTGGAAAAAGTTTTTTTTTCCTTTGGTTCTCAGAATGAAGCGCCTTTTTTTTAATCTGCCTGTTTCTGTAGGGGGCTTTTACCTCTTGATCTCTCCTTTTCTTGTAACTAATTTTCTTATATTCTGTGGTAATTATTTGGGGAGCCTCAACTACCTAACCGGCCTAGTTGATAATTGGCTTGTGACATGGCTGACTGATCTCACCTGCAGAGAATTGCTGGGAAGAGGAAGTGCTACAGCCATGGGCAACTCTTGCACTACTGACGCCTGTAAGAATTCTTTTCCAATATTCTTTTGCTTGTTGCTTGAATTATTGCCATAGTGCACTACTTCTACTTAAATATGAATACGGTTATGATTAAGTTGTGACCATTCCTTGTGCAGATGGAATTGTTTTCTTGAATCTTACAATGGAATTTTGGGTTCGGGCAATTATTATGCTTCTTTACATTCTCCCTTGATGAATTATATATTTTTGTAGTTTGGAATTGCAATACGCACCATTATCTGCACATGGCACATATACTCTCTTCTTCTTTTTTGTCTTGTTAATTTTAAGTGATGGTGCTTGTACTTATATTTCAGCTCCTGCGCTGGTGAGAAAGACTGACGATCCTGCTTTTGAATGGAAGATCTGTGGATTCTCAGCTCTACTTGAGAGGGGAGCTATACCAGCCAGCTCTGCTCTTTTTTGCTGCTGTGGATATGAGTGGTATACGTCGTAATCGTAAAGGAAATGCATATACCTAGCAGGCATCATGCATCACTTAAAACCCTCTTCTGTTTGTTTCGGTGGGATCAAACAGTTGTTTGCTGACAATATTAGTGGACTGTGAACTAGACACAAATCATCTTCCAGTAAAGTCACTAGCAACCATAATTCCCTGGAAAAGCCATTTGTTTTCTTACCCGAGTCTTGAGTTGTAATCTATTCTGCTCATTAATTCACTTTCCACTTACCAGGTTCCTGCAAGTGATCCCTATGCATAATAAACGTGGTGCCCAAAGTCCATATGTTGCACTTTGTCTCGTGCTAAGCCCAACAAAGTTGAAGTCAGGTTACATCATTGATGCAGCGTTCGAGGTGTCAATGTACAACCATTCAAATGGAAACTATTGTGGATACAAGGATAGGTTCCCAAACTTGGTTTCTCTAGTACATCTGTCTTGGACAGATAATTGTTTAGAAAATAATTTGGAAAGACATTTAACATCGTATCAAACTTCAATCATTCCAGCACAGCGTGACATAATTTGAAATAGTATCAAATAGTTCACAATTATCTTGGATTACATCTACATTATTTTGTTCAATTTGTATTCTCTTCTCTTTATTTTGTCTGTAGACATCATACTTTATGTTGAGGCTTCTATTTTGATAAACTTTTCAGAGTAGTTCACCTTTTATCATCTATAGACTTCCTGCCTTATATTGACTGTTGAGATGCTTCTATTTTTTTATTAACATTTTAAAGTTCATATACATGATTCTCTTCTTATTTTGATGATTCCATACTTGTAGTTCACGGGTATTCTATTTCTGGTTTTGAAATAATGATCAACTTGGAGTGGTGTCAGGTTATATTGTACTTATGCTATTTGTAGTTTACAAGTTCTTATTAGTCTAATAGTTCCACCTTTTTATCTATGAGTAGCTAGCTACAGCTTCGATGTGAGGAACACACATTCGGAGAAAAAATGTTTGATCCCTCTGGAACAACAACAACTACTGAAATCATCTGATTTTCTGGTTGATGATAGCTGTACCTTTGCTGTGGGGTTAGTAAAGGTGGATGTCTATTCTTCTAAAAACATGCTACTTTTTATGAGGAAGAAATCTGTTGTGGTTCAGAAGAAGCCTATCATAGTTCAGAATATCTTCCTCCGCCAGAAGAGGGAAATAATCAAGGCCACCTGTACCTGGACCATTAACAACTTCCTTGACTCGAAGCTCCCGGTCCACTCTCCCACGTTTGAAGTTGGTGGACGTACATGGTATGAACCTGTTGTTATAGTTCTATTACTATTAGTAATATCCATAATGTTACTGTCCGGTTCAGTGTTCAAGTATCCTTCACCTTAAGGTACCAAGTTGATTGATAAGTTCGTGCTGGCCTGAAGCATTAGGAATAGTTCATGCTATCAACATTGTTTTCGGGGAAAAGCAACAGTGCAATACTAGTAACTTATTAGAAGCTATTATTCTGTGCTTCTTCATATAATCATATCTATGTGTTTTGTTGCTTCAGTTATTCTCATTATCTCATATCCTAGTTATGTTATCTAGAATCTTATCTTTAAGCATGGAGCCAATCAACTCGAGTTCAGAATTCAGATACCTTTTCAAATAGACGATTATTCATTCTAGTCTGTTAACTGACTAGATATACTCTTACTAGAAGCTTCATCTCATTGGACTGCTATCCAACAGTGTCACCACTTTCAGATGAGCCTAGCATTATTTTCCCCGTGAAGTTGGAATGGTCATGATGGATTGTCTTTATTCTGTCCCAGGCACATCAGCATGTATCCACTTGGTGATCAATATATCAACAATTCACTCTCCTTGTACTTATACCCGCATGACCCGAGCTCCCTGCCTCCTGAGTGTGGGATGATGATTGAACTGATCCTCTCCATCCTGGACCAAAGGAATGGGGCACGCTATAACCTTCCAGGTTCATCTCTTCTTCATGTCTATCAGTGTCGTAAAATCAATGAACTGGTGAATTCCTGATCCTAATTGGATATGAGTTCTGTTGCAATCGTAGGTCGCTTCTCATTTGCAGGAAACGTTAGTTGCTGGGGATGGTCCGACTTCATTCTACTCTGGATTTGGAAGCACGCGTTTTTGGCCTGTCTTGCAGGGTCAAACTGCATTGTGGAGGCAGATATCGCTATCATCGGGTCATCCACAGATGGTTAGACCTAAATATGATCTAGGAAAGAACCAATGTATGCTTGTGAGTAGTGTGTATATGACAGTTATGTGAGGATACTAATGCCTCGTATCTGACCATGGTAGTAGAGGTAACTGATGGAGCACTTGGAATTGACAAACTCAGAGGGGATGATACACAAAGTATGCTTAAATTTATCGGCATGAAGTGTAGTTCCAAACTAGACACTAGACAGATTGGCGTGTTTCGCCACGCCCCGTCCGGAAGCAATCAGACACTAAGACTGCAAAGTAATATGAAAAAATAACAAAAAAGCATGCTCTGATCGCGATAAGAAGCTTGTGCCCCGGTATGGTCGAACTTGTTAGCCTGTTCATTGTGAATTTGTACCATTTTAGGAGGGGGCAATGGAGTCCTGATAAACAAATTGATGTCGAATTCAAGTATGAAAACTTGGAATATGGTTACTGGTTAGCATTACCTCGAAATCATGCTTAGTGGCAGTGAATTTGGCTTCCTCATAGAAATTGTAACCTGAAATATGAAATCCCTGTACAGTTTTCTATTAAACAGAAATCCTAGCTTGCTGCAATCAATTGTTATTTTTTTCATCAGGGAAGCTAGAGTGCGACAACTATTTATTCCAGAGGGAGCTAAGAAAAACAGCTGAAAATCCTATTCTCTGTCCTTTTTTGGTTTCCTAAGAGCAACTCCAACGGTTCCCCAATAACAATTCCATTTCCCTATCTTCCTAATTAAAGGGGATTGACCTATCTTCCTAATTAAAGGGGATTGAGAGGAAAAAACATAGCTCCAACAAATCCCCTTTCTATTTCTCTTTCCTTATAATTTTTTCTCAATCCCCTTTCTCACCGTCTCTTTCCCCTTTCTTTTCTCAGTCAACTCAATCTTTTCCTCAGTCCCCTTTCCTTCTTCTCCTTCCTCTCTCTCCACTATCTTCCCTTCCCTGCTCAGCCATGTGGTCACCGAGCGCGCCGCCCGCACCCCGCCGCCACCCGCGCCACGCCGGCCACCCGGGCGCCGCACGCCGCCGCGCGCTGCCCGCCATCGTCGGCAGCCTCCCGCGCCCGCGCACGCAGCCATCTCCGGCCGCCGCCGCCCAGCACGGCCTCATCGCCGGCCGCCGCCGCCCCAGCACAGCCTCGTCACCGGCCGCGCGCCGCCCCGCACGGCCTCGTCGCCGGCCACCTATTGCACCTCGCCGCCGCCTGGCGCTCGCCGCCGCCTGGCGCTCGCCGCCGCACCAGTCGTGCCCCGCCTGCCGCCCCGTGCGCGCTCGCCGGCGGCGTGCCCCCTCGCCACTCACGCCACCGCCGTCGCGCGCTGCTCCGCCCGGGCACGCCGCCGCCGTGTCGCTCGTCGTCGGCACGCCGCCGTAGAGCGTAAAGAAGCCGGCAGCGAGTTCTCCTGGCCGACGGTGCACTCGCCATCGACGACGTCTTCTCCGTCGGTGACGCTTCGCGCAGCTCCCCGGCCGAGCGCCGCCGCGCGCGCTGCCTCGCCACCCGAGTCCCGGACCAGCCACGCGCCGCCGAGCCCCACGGTGCACGGCCTCGCCACTGCTCAACGGCCGCGTGCCGCCTCACGTCGCGACACAGTTGAGCGCCGCGCCAGCCGCCCGCACCGGGCCTGCGCCGTCGCCGCTTCGGTTATGCGCCGCCGTCCTTCACACGAGGCCCATGGTGGTCGCCGGTGTGGGAGGTGTGTTGCCGCTTGGAGAAGAGAGAGAGGGGTAGAAGAAGAGGGGAAGGAGAAGTTTTTTAGTCACTGACAAGTAGGTCCCACCTGTCAAGGAGATGGAAAGGGGAGAAGAGAAAGGAAATCTGCTGAAGCACCTCTCCCCAACATACTAAAAAGTTGAAAGAGAATTTTCTTATAGCAAAAATAAAAGGAAAGGGGAAAAGGGGATCTGCTGGAGTGCTTTTCTCCCTGCTCAGATTTGCCTGCCACAGCCAATGGCAATTATTCTTATGCTTTGGTGGATTCCTGGCTAACTGTGTTGCTAGTTTGTGTCACACTAGATTATTTTGGGGGTGTTTAGTTCCTGGAAAAAGGTAAAAAGTGAAGTGAAAAAGTCACATCGGACACTGTAGCATTTTTTATTTGTTTGTGATAAACATTGTCCTATCATGACATAACTAGGCTTAAAAGATTCGTCTCGTCGTGTACATCAAAACCATGTAACTAATTTTTTTATTTACCCACGTTTAGTACTTCATGCATGAGGAGAGAGATTTGATGTGATAGGTGAATAGTGAAGTTTGGAGAGAGAATTTTTAAAAGTTTGATGATGTGATCGGGAACTAAACACGGCCTTTGTTTAGTTGCCAATCCAAAACTAAGCAATCGGACAATTTTTGATTGACAGGAAAGATGTGCTTGCAACCTGCAAAGATGACAAAGCAGCAAGCAGGGAGCCTCACACAGGCTCTATTTAGTTCCCCATCCCATCACTAAACTTCTAAAAATTCTCATCCAAACTTCACTTTTCACCTATCACATCAAATCTCTCTCCTCATACATGAAGCACTAAATGTGGGTAAATAATCAGCAACTATTTTGTAGAGCTATGGCACATCGTCCCATAAGGAAAGTTTTCAATGGCTGTGTTTAGTTCCCCATCACATCACCAAAATTCTCAAAATTCTCTCTCCAAACATCACTATCCACCTATCACATCAAATCTCTCTCCTCGTGCATGGAACATTAAACGTGGGTAAATAAAAAAACTAATTGCATGGTTTTGATGTACACGACGAGACGAATCTTTTGAGCCTAGTTAGGTCATGATAGGACAATGTTTACTACAAACAAACGAAATGTGCTACATTACGCTACAGTGTTCGATGTGACATTTTTTCCAAACTTTCTCCTACACTTTTTGAACTAAACACAGCCTCGGAAACTAAACATAGCCCTAGCGCGGTATACTAGTAGTAGAACTGTAGTAGTAAAAATAATAAGCGTTGATGCAAGACAAACACATGCGTACATCCAAGAAAGATATGTTTATAGCGTGCGTCACTGTGCGTTCTCGCTGAAACAGACGAAAGTTAACCGCAGCCCGCAGCCGCAGGTGACTTGTCTACGTTTCACCAGAAAAAGCGACGAACTGTAGGTAGCTTGTGCTTGTCCGGTCCTACTGGGATTCTCTCCCTGAACGAGTTTTTCACTCCTCGCCAGCATCAGTTTTTGTGTAAAATTGAAGTGCGTGCAATAGAGAATGGAGTGTGCCGGCCAGTCGGCCACGGCCACACGAGCGCAGGTCGAACGGTCCCAAGTCAACCGCGATCCTCATATGCCTGATGGGAGGGTCCGGTTATCCGTCGATTCCGTCCCAGAACCTAACCCCTATTGAAAGCATCCTGAGGAGCCTATCTAAAACCAGTAGAGTGCACATGTTTTTTTAAAATATAAATAACAATATTAGTAATAGAAAATCTATAAATCTATTATTTTACATTTATATCAGCACCGGCCTGTTCGGCTGGTTGGTGGTTGGTGCTGATTTATGCTGAGAAAAAAATACTGCTGGTTGCTGCTGGTTGGCTGCTGACAAGCCAGACGAACAGTGGCTCAAGTAAAAGCTACCGCCGTGAGTCGACCGAGATGAAGACGAAGAAGAGACACATGTGTATAGCCAATTCAAACAGTGTCACAATTGGCATTCATTTCACTACAAGAAAAACTCACATCCGCCCCTTCATAGGACTCGGCGCCGTTCGAACCCGGTGCTAAAGGTACATTAGCACCGGGTGCAAAATTTGGGTGCTCCCGGAGACTATTTAGCACCGGTTGGTACCATCAACCGGTGCTAAAGGGGTGCTAAAAGGTGACCTTTAGCACCGGGTGGTGTTAGGATCCGGTGCTAAAGTCCCTCGACCCTTTAGCACCGGATCATATTACCACCCGGTGCTAAAGGGTCACCCTTTAGCACCGGGTGGTGTTACGATCCGGTGCTAAAGGCCTTTTAGCACAATGTCCGATGTGACTTTTTCACCCCACTTTTTACCTCTTTCAATGGAACTAAACACCCGCACAGTCTGAGAGCTAAAGCTAACACCGGAGAGATGGGGGTGTTTAGTTCATGAAAAAAGTAAAAAGTAAAGTGAAAATCATCGGACACTGTAGCATTTTTCATTTGTTTATGGTAAACATTATCCTACCATGATCTAATTAGACTTAAAAGATTCGTCTCGTCGTGTACATCAAAACCATATAACTAGTTTTTTATTTATCCACGTTTAGTACTCTATGCATAAGGAGAGAGATTTGATGTGATAGGTGGACAGTGAAGTTTGGAGAGAGAATTTTTAAAAGTTTGATGATGTGACCGGAAACTAAACAGAGTCATGATAGTGAAACAGAAAGCATGTGCAGTCAACTCGCCTAGGAATTCGACATCCCAACAACCTTTCCGGAAACAGAAATTAACCAGCTTGCCTGCACTGCAGGACCCGGCCACTTGCATTGCATCGAGGTGAACTCACGAGTCACATGAAGACGATACGAATGCATGCGGCATGAGCTCTACCACTTTGCAAAAAGGCCACCCTTTTGCCATAGTCCCTGTCAAAGGTCGCCATCCATCATCCATGCCTTGCCACTGGTTTGCTAAATTTTAAATTTTCTTCCCAAACTCTGTACAGATTCCGGAGAGAAATCATAAGAACTTCAGCACACTCGAGGTATTACAGCTCCTTTTCTTCCAGAGACCAAACAAACGCCTTTTAATTTTATGATTTTCTGAAAAAACTGTGTTTCGAAACGAGGGGCCGGGAAATGAAGAAGAAAATGATAGTGTGCGTCTTCCTCTGATCCTCTCAGTGTTTCCGGTGCGTAGATGGCTTGCACATGACGCTTCGCCTGTTTGAGACCCAACAAGCATTGCGTGCACACCGCCATGCCATTTCTAGCTCGGGAAAGTAGGCAAGCATTGCTCGAGAACTTAGGCGTGCCGTATCTTGTCTGGATGTGGTTACGTGTGCTGTTGGTTAGTCTTATCCGAGTCTTGTTAGTGCTGGCCAGGGCTCTGTTTAGTCCACATCACATCACCAAAATTCTCAGTTTAGTTCCACATCACATCACTAGAATTCTCAAAATTCTCTCTCCAAACTTCACTATCCACCTATCACATCAAATCTCTCTCCTCGTGCATGGAACACTAAACGTGGGTAAATAAAAAAATTAATTACATGGTTTTCATGTACACGACGAGACGAATCTTTTAAACCTAGTTAGGTCATGGTAGGACAATGTTTACCACAAACAAACGAAAAGTGCTACAGTGTCCGATGTGACATTTTCACCAAACTTTCTCTTCACTTTTTACAACTAAACACAGCCTGTGTGATCTTGTGAATGTGAGTAAACCCGGCGTGGATGCCTTCCTCTTCCCACAAGTGCTAGCTATGCAACAACTTACATAACCAATTATCTTGGGAAAACATCTGTATCCAGTTTTAGAGATGCTAAAAATGATTTATGATAATAATGAGAAGCAATAAGTTTAAGGCTAAATACTGAAACCGACCAGTGCTAGTGAAAATTGAGGTACTTGACGTGGAGCTGTAATGATGGCGGCGGCTCTAACAACAGGGGGACTAAGCAAACACTTCAATGATATGGTGGTGAGCAGGGGTTGAGATTCCATTTAAGTTTTTTCGGTTCCCAGCGGAGTTTAACAAAATTTTGGAAAAAATCTGGATAAAAAAGGTGGTGTGTTCCGACGAAAAGATCAATATTTCGGGCACACAATAATCTCATCATGACCGATTTTTTTTTACAAAATTTGTGAAATTTCGGCTGAAATTTTGAACACTGTTGGTGAGTCTAAGATGGAGGGGGCACCAAAATAAAGGAATGATAAGATTTGAGGATTAACATGGATCACACAGCAATGTCACAATTGAGAAACACATACTAATAGAAGTGTCATGTGGGTTGTGCCGTGCTATGGTTTTGATTGAAAGGAACACTAACTTGTGAACTTGGTCTGCAATGAGGCACCTAATTTCCAATTTCTTTCTCCTATTCTCCTATCACCCACAGTGCCCTTTCCTGACATTTTACTATATTTTCGGGCTAATTAGGTGCCTCCATCGTATGTCACTTGGCGATCATTGATCCATCCTTCAGTGCGCGCGGAAATGCCATTTTTACCCCTACTCTCTCTGTTCACGATTGTTCTGCCCTGTGAAAAAGGCAGAGCCCCCTGACTTCCCCTGCACACCTCCAAAACCCTCTCGCCACTGCGGCCAAGGGGGCCTTTCCTCCAAGGCCTCCAAACTGCGACGCGGAAGGCATTGCGAGGTGAGCTGCTCAATCTCTCCTGGATACCCTTCCCTTTCTCTTCGATCCGTCTCTTGTTTCGTATCAAAGTCTGTTCCTCTGGTTTAGCTAATAAGCTTGCTCTGTAAAAGTACAAAGAGGGGAGATGGAAGGAAGGGACTCGATCGGTTTCTGGTGTAGCCCGATCTAATGTTCCTTGGCTGTTTGAGGTTTTTCCGCAACGCGAGTTGTTGGCTTTCTTGGGAAGGGGGGCTTTGATCTGCCTGTTTCTTTGTGGAATGAGGTTTAACGTCCTGGCGGCCTGGTCTCTCTTTTCTTTTGCATGAATTTCTTGGGTCTCTGGTGATCTTTTGGGTAGGATTGTTTGTGGAATG
Organism: Echinochloa crus-galli; assembly: GCA_900205405.1. Lineage (NCBI taxonomy): Eukaryota > Viridiplantae > Streptophyta > Magnoliopsida > Poales > Poaceae > Echinochloa > Echinochloa crus-galli. Next base: position 260,165 of record OAMR01000256.1, read on the forward strand.
AGGTTTTAACTCCCGAAGCCTGGCCTCTCTTTTCTCTTGCATGAATTTCTTGGGTCTGTGGTAATCCTTTGGGTAGGATTTGCGCTTCTTGTAAGGACAATAAGTTCTTGGTTCTTGACTCTGCCTCGTTTGCTTTTGGCATCACAATTATTTTCGCTTGCAGAGGATTCCTGGGCAGAGGAAGTAGGTAGAGCCATGGGCAACTCTTGCGTCACTGGTGCTTGTAAGGATTCATCGAGCTTCTTTTGCTTGTGGATTAATTTTTTCTGCTAGAACGTTGATTACTACTACTTTAACTTAGTGGAGAGGTGATAGAGCTGAAGTGGAAAATCCCTTGAGATCCCCATTAGGAGAAAACAGCCCCCGCGTCGCCTTCCCTGGCGGCTCGGGCGGCAACCACCGCCGCCGCCTCCACCCTCCTACCTCCCCCTCCTCTCCCCCTCGCCGCCGCCGGAGGGTCGCACCGGAAGCCCGGTGGACCCGGTGATGGCGGCGGCGGGGCGGCCCTCCGGCGGCGCGGGCAGATCCAAGGCGAAATCCTAGGCGGGCGGCCGGCGGCGGCGGCACGGCGGGCGGGCGTCTCGTCGACGGCCGGCAGGCGGAGGATGTACGGCGGATCTGGGCGCCTCGGCTAGCGGGACCGGTTTGACCGGTTTGGGAGCTC
>OAMR01000256.1:260999-343498 GCA_900205405.1 Echinochloa crus-galli
CGGTTCCGGGAAGAAATTTCTAGGTCTGACCTTAATTGGTTGAACCTGGTAATGACCTTGTTGATGGCATTGTTTGGATTAAGATGAATTACTCCCTCGTGAAAACATTTGATCTGGCCTTAATTGGTTGGGTCATTACAATGTCGGCATGTGCGCGTGTCGTTTCCTCGTTGGAGGCGTTGTATCGGGAGCCTACTTTATAGTCCAAGAGTTGCTTTGGTTTGTGACGCGGATGAAGATGAAGGCGCTTGTGGTAGTTTGCTAGGTCATGGTGCTCTCATTTTTTGTTTCTTTTTCATTGGCTGTGTGCATCTTAGTTATGCAGAGGCCGGGTTGGATCTTATATAATTGTATCATCTCGATGTAATTATCTAAGATCAATAAAGCTTCCCTTTTCCAAAAAAAAACTTTAACTTAGTGGTGTTGGTTGGTTTGTATTGACGAAATTCTTAGGGCTCAGCCATATCATCAGATCTCTTCCACATATGACATATCCATTCAGATCCCTCCTTATATAACCTTATTGTCGACGAAATTGAGATAATCACTAGAATAAACAAAAGCCGGGCAAAAATGGAACTCTCCATCTCCAAATTTCATTCCAGTTGGCAGTTGATTTTTGGTTCAGTGCACTACCAGTTATGATTTTGTGTGACCCACCTTGCAGTGTGTAGAATATGAATAGCGGCATGTCTTATGTTGAACTATTTCTTTGAAGATTCTATTGTGCAAATAAAATTATTCATGGCTCAAAAAAAAGTTAAGTGCTTGACTTTCTAAGTTGTCCTCTTATCTATGGAGTGTACATAAAGAGTAATGTGTTTATTATGTGCTAAGATATGCAAAAGCAGATTTACACTGATTTTTACTCCTGTTTGGTAAAGTAATCCATTATCAGGTAATTTGAGAGTTATTTGTAATAAATAGTGCTGCTAGATATTTTGATCCAGACACTTGGAAGTTCAATGCAATATCTTTCCCTCTATACAGATTATACAGAACTATTTTGCTGCTTTCAATTTTCTTTCATGAACTTTCTGTTTTGACGTTTTTCTTTGAACTTCAATCATGCACCTTAATCTTCTCGTAGCATGTAATCTCTTTATTGTTCCTCTGTCTTCCTCAAATTTCGCTTAATTGTTCTTGTAACAATTTCAGCCCCTGCACTGCTGGGAAAGACCCATGACCCAGCTTTCAAATGGAAGTTTTACGGCTTCTCAGCTTTACTTGATAGGGGGGCTGTACCAGCTAATTCTGCTGTTTTTCACTGCTCTGGATACAGTTGGTATGTATCATAATCCCAAAATGAATTCATATCTAACGTGCATGATGCAACACAGAAAATCTCATTTGGTTTGTTTGAGGAGATAAAATAGTTTCCTATCAAAAATATTAATTAGACTGTCAAATAGTCATGAGTGATGTTCTAGCAAAGTTAGAAGCAATCACATGCCCTTTGATTTTCTTCACTCTTGACTTCATTTCACAGGTTCTTGAAAGTGAGCCCAATGCATAAAAAATCTGATGATGAGATTCCATATGTTGCTCTTTCCCTTTCGGTAAGCCAGAACATCTTAAAGCCTGGTTGCACCTTGAGTGCAGTGTTCGAGTTGTCAATGTACAACTATTCAAAAGGGACTTATCGTGGATGTAAAGGTAGTTTCTGAACTTACTATTTCAAGTACAGTCATCTGGTTGCAGCTGGTAGTTCCAATTCCTCCGTGCTTTATAAACTTCAGCAATAACTACCTGAACTTGGAACCAGCGAGCATCGTATAATAATTTACCATCGCAACTCAGTCTGTATATAGTTTAATATATGACCAAATACTTGATTTTCACTCTATTTCGTTCACTTGATATTGTGTTCTTGTTTGATCAATATTTTGGAGAACATAGACATGCCACTCTTACTATTTTGACCATTCTGTATTTGCATTTCTCAAAACTAGCCCTGCATACATGTTTATCTTCTTTTCTAAATTAATAAAAATGATTACCTAGGGTTAAAAGCAGGTTGTATCGTGATTTGACTAGTTGTAGCTTACAAATCTATAGGAGTATATTTCTCATACCACTACCTTTATCTATGGGCAGCTAGCTACCAATTCCATGTCAAGAATACACACTCAGAGAAAAAGTGCTTGATTCCTCTTGAAGAACTTCAGAGGTCCATCAACTTGTAAGGAGGTGTCATTTAGGCCCATCAACTCCAAAAATGCATTTCTTGGTCCATTCACTTGTTAAGTCGTTCACCACAGGTCCGTAACGTCCACATCAGTGGCGGAGGCAAAAGGTGGTCCAGTTGGGCTAGGGACCACCCCTGGACCGTGAACAACTTCCTTGACATGAAGCTCCCAGTCTTTTCTCCTGCATTTGAAGTTGGCGGACATAAATGGTATGCATGTATTTTTGTTCTAGTGCAATCGGTTCAAATAATATGCATATGCCATTAGCCATTAAAGTATGCAAGTAGCATTCGACTCAGGTGGTGTTCGGAACAAAGTATTGGTAATTTTTCATGCCACCAACATTATTAGCAGATATTCTATTGTACCAGCATCATTTTTTAGATAATGATTGTACTAGTATCATGTGTGGGTTTCTCCATGCAACAGAAATCTCCCTTGTTCCTTTCTTTTTCATTATTTCATATCCCATTTAGATTATCTAGAGTGATATCTGTGTATGGAGATGAACAACTCTGGTACTAGTATGTTTTGATCAACCGGTGATAAATTCTAGTCTATTAAATCTACTCTTTCTGGAAGCTTAATCTTGTTTAACTGCCACTTGACATGCCAACAGCATCACCTTCCAAGGAGACTAGCATTATATGTTCTTCTTTTCTTTTTCTTACCTGCCAAGTATGAAGGTTAATGACAGATTGTTTTTGTTTCATTTCAGGTACATCGACATGTATCCACTTGGTGACCAATACAGCACCGATTCGCTTTCCCTGTACTTGCACTTGCATGATCTGAACAAGCTTCCTCTCGAGTCTGGGATGATGATTGAACTGACAGTATCCATCTTGGACCAGAAGCATGAGAAACACTACACAGTTACAGGTTCAGCTCTCTATTACATCTATCTTTCAGCTTATAGAATCATTAACTAATATGACCTTACTCTGTCACAATTGTAGGTCGCTTTGTGTTTGCAATCACAGCAAAGAGTGGCTGGGGCTGGCCCAACTTCATTCCACTGAAGACGCTCACAGACCCATCCAGAGGCCATCTTGTGAGAGCAAACTGCATTCTGAAGGCAGATGCCACTATCATTGGGTCATCCAATGATGGCTAGACCTTTGATGACCTCTGAAAGGAACAATGCGTTGGCCCACTTGGAACAATTATCCACGATGCCTATATACAGATATATATTATATATGAACTGAGCTCAAGGGGTTGAGAAACTCTGGAAGGATGATAAGCACTATGTGTGCATATTTATTGGCATGGTCCCATGGAGAGTAATATTAGTGGCAGACAGTAGCTCTATATGGATGATCTGAGTATCTTGATTTGTGTTTCATATATGTTTGAGCTCCTGACTTCCTGTTGTATGTCACTTTGTTCTGGAGTGGCATTACCAACTCTTAAAATATGCATATGTTTTATTCAGGTTAACCAGAGTGATTCATGTCTGTGAGCTGGTCTCACTGGATCTTATTTTGCATGCTGTATGGTTGCATGATCCTATCTTGATGATTTGCCATGCCTGTGCATGACCAAAAGATATCATCGTTGTGACCCAAACAATGCACAAAGTACACCATCTAGTTCTGGCCAACTTTTCAATCTTGTGCTAACTGCTTGGGTTCCACCAGCATTAATCATGACACAAATTAAGGACTGAAAGACTGTTAACCACCTTTTCGTTACCTACTCTTTAATTTTTCACCTTTCCTGGATTACAAAAGAAAGATAAAGAAAAGGTTAATTAAATCCATAACAGGCAATTTTTTCTTATAATTTAAAATATACAGTAAAAATTAAATTATAGAGATTCTATCAATACTCATCTTTTCTTTAATATATGAAGTTGTGAAAATTTTCGATCAAAATGCCAATGCCATCTTTAAGCTCCCAGAATCCCGGTGTGTCATAGGAACTCTGATCTGTTCCTGTGAAGAAGACCCATAGTTGACTCCCATAAAACCCCCTGCTCTTGCGCCTAAGGCCTTGCTCCAAACCCTCCAAATTGCGCCGGTGAAGGTGTGACTTGTGAGATCCGTGCTATTTCTCTACCGAACCCCCCTTCTCTTTTCGTTTCTTCTTCCATTTCAGAGCCAAGTTTGCTCCTTTGGTGTAGCTTTTGTACCGCCACTGTGATCAATAAGAGTGCATAGAGGGGAAATGTAAGGAAGGGAAAGAGGAACAAACTTGATCGATCTTTTGGTGTAGCGCAATATAGTGCCCCTGGGTTGTTCCATGGTTTTCGGCAAAGCAAGTTCTTCAATTTCTTGATATTTGTTCAGTATTAGAGAGTAAAGTTCTTTCCTTTTAGGATTTGATCTGCCTGTTTGTGGAATGAGCTATTACCTCTTGGGCTCTCTTTTCTTTTACCCTTGTAAAGTTTACCCTAGAAAGTTCCAGATTTCTGAATATGCCAGATTATTCATGTTCTTAACCCTCCATTCTTTGAGTATGGTATGGCTATTGATTTTTTTAATTATCTGAATGTGCAAGTTTTTTTTAACTTGCAGGCGTTAGCTGGGAAGAGAACTTCTAAACTATGAGCAATTCTTCTTCACTGGTGCTCGTAAGGATTTATTGAACCTTGTACTTGCTTCTGGAATTGTTCCTTTATTTATTTATTTGAAGCTCGCTTGAATGGTTACAGCAGAATGTTGATTTGCTACTTCACCATAGTTGTTGGCCGGTTTGTATTTTAGATTCAGATAGTTCCTTCTGTGAATTCAATTTAGATGAAATTGGCATAAATCCTTCCATGAAAAAAAAAGTAAAATGTATCAGAGGTCCATCAACTTGTAAGGAGGTGTCATTTAGGCCCATCAACTCCAAAAATGCATTTCTTGGTCCATTCACTTGTTAAGTCGTTCACCACAGGTCCGTAACGTCCACATCAGTGGCGGAGGCAAAAGGTGGTCCAGTTGGGCTAGGGACCACCCTGTAATTTTAGGCCAAAGCTAATACCCCTCGGGAATTAGGTCATTTAGCAAGTAATTAGACGCATGCATCTAGGACTGTAGTGTGTGTGCATCCTATTGCTTTGCTTGTTGATTTTCTTCACAAGTTCGCTAATCTCCCGTCCCCTAGACTTCACATGCGGTTTTGCATCCCCTCGGAAACACGACGACGGACGGTGACAGGCAACTGCCGGTGTGAGAAATTTTAAGTTGGACCACCCTGGCCGGGCGTCCTAGCTCCGCCACTGGTCCACATATGTTTATAATGCTGACATGACATGATGACTTGGATGGAGAAAGCACCTCCTGGTTCAGTCATTTCACTAATCAGCTTTGCAGGTAACAAAGGCTTGACATTTTTCAAGCTAAACAGTGGTGGCCTCCTCCTAAGCCGTGTTTGCTATTCTTGTGTGCTCTTCCGGACTTCGTCGGCAGCATGGAGTTGTGGTGCTGGTCTCGCGTGCAAGCTACTCTATGAAATGCCTCAACTAAGAGATGCTTCTTCGAGCCAATTCATCATGTCAAGTCAGCCTAAAAGCATGCATGGACTGTTATGGACCTACGGTGAACCACTCAACAAGTTGATGGACCTAGAAATGTATTTTTTGAAGTTGAGGGACCTAAATGACACCTCCTTACAAGTTGATGGACCTCCAATGCATTTTACTCAAAAAAAAAAAGATCTGGCAAATATGGAACTCTAATACCTCTAACATCTATTCAGGTCTATCTTTTGGTTTTGAAATAGAAAAAAAAAACAGCTTGATCTTATTGATGCAACTACCCCCTACCAGTTATGATTATGTATGTGTGATCCATGTTGCAGAATGTAGAAAGTGAATAATGACTTGCATTGTGTCTTATTGTGAACAAACTAAAACAGGGCTACGTAGAAGAAGAAAAAAGCATGCTTTACTGAAAAGCTATCCTCTTACCTTTACCTATAGAGTGTACAAAGAGAAGCATTAATGCACTATGCCATGCAGTGCGGATTTCATGTATATTTTACTCCTGCTTGGTAAAATAACCAATCATCAAAAAAATTGGTATAGTACCTGTTTGATTCAGATAGTTGGAAACTGAATGCTATGTACTTTTGTCTATACGGATAACTGCTCCTTTCTGTTGGCCCATTAACAGAATTTTCATTTCATTTCCACTTAGATAGCAGCAGTCTAGTACATATATATAGGGGATACAAGGGAGAAAATACAAAACATGAGTTCACAACAATAAACTAGTAAATATAGATCCTCTTGACAGCTTATTGGTGGTCACACGTCGGTCTTTGCATGAACCAATTGACATAGACAATGACGAATACCAAGTTCGGCCTCGTGTGGGCGAGACAGCGAAGGCTCCCCACAAGGCGTCGATACTATGTGGATGCAGTCGCAGCCGGAGGCCGGTGGGAGGGCAGGCGCGACCAGTGGGACGGGCAAGCGCAGGCAATGGCCGGTGACAAATGGGCCCCACCGCTCTATATGGCTGACATCTGGCTCCACGACTAACATAATGCAAACGACATCCATCATATTTATCTCTGGCCCCTTCAACCAAACAATGAACCAAGGATCGTCTCATCCCTCCAACTAAACATTAGACGGGATCATCTTGTCCCAAAAAAGAGGGATGATTCCGTCCTGTCCCACCATGACTCTCAACCAAACACACCCTAATGGACGAGACCGTGAGAGGCCTGTGTGAAAGGACCGTGATGTCGTCTAGAGGGGGGGTGAATAGGCGCACCTACAAATTTTCACTCAAATGCAGCGGATAAAATTCACTGGCTGTTAACCCGGAACATCTGGGTTTGCAAATCCAGAGCTTCCGGGTATATACAGACCAGTTGTATGTACTAGGAACTTCCGGGTTTTGCAACTCGGAACTTCCGAGTACATACAGAGCAGAGTGAACACGATAAGTATAGTGCGAGTGAAAGTTAGATCATTCAAACCCCAAATGTAGTTGTGACTCAGAGAGAGTTCCTGAGCAGGTTTGCGAAGCTCTTGCACAAACAAAAACAACAATCTCTCCAAGAGCAAGGAGATCTCCTCAAATCCACAAGACAATGATCAAGCACAACGAGACAGAAGGATTTATACCGAAGTTCAGACCCACTGCATGAGCTACACAAGCTACAAGCTCAGTGGTTCCTAGTCTCCGTTGAGGGCCTACGAAAGGCGGGCTTATACACGCCAAGCCACTTTCCTCCACTTAGTCACCACCAAGGAGCTAAGCGCACTTACTAGTAAATCCATGAAGGATGGGGTGATACAAACTTCCGAGGCGAATCCACAAGCTTGCTTGGATGCTCTCGGCGACACCTAGCCGTCTAGGAGCCAAAGCTCCAAGAGTAACAAATGCAAATCACGAGATTTCGACCGAACTCAAATGCTCAAGGTTTTGTTATGCTCAATGTTTCTCTCAAGCTATCACTCTTTCAACCCAACATAAGGATATCACTTTGAATGTGCGATCTCACAAAGAGAGGTTGGGGAGAGCTTACTTGGCCTTAGCTTAGCTTTGAACAGCAGGGAAGCACCATAGCAACCTCAGAAGCAGCAGCTGGCAACTGTGGAGGTCGTGGGGTATAAATACTACATTCTCCAAAAACTAGCCGTTGCCAGCTTCACATGTACCCGGACCCTCCGAGTACACAAATCCGGAATTTCCGGAATTTCAAACTAAACTAGCCGTTACAGCCCCATGTAATGTACTCGGAACCTCCGGGTTGTGAAATCCGGAACTTCCTAATACATACAGAAAAACTACCAACGTGCACGTGAGGCTTTTTGTGTCTCTCTCAACTTACATAGGTTACTTGAGCATTGAGACTTAGCCAAACACCATGTGATTCACTTGATTCTTAGACTGATTGATACTTGCCCACAATTAACACTCTCCATGATCAAGATTCATCGAAGTTGAATTCCAAGAAAGTTTCGTCACCCTAGCACAGGTCCTCAGCCAAGCTTGGTCCCTAGAAACACCATCCCAAATTCCAACTCTTCATTCTTGCATTATGTAGAGCTTCATATAGGTTTGTATCATCAATGAAGTTCATTCATCATTTTGACCATTTGATTTTATCCAATCCTTCATGTCTCATATGCAAACCTTGTATCATAAGTATAGAGCCATGATGTCCCATACCACCATGTCTCTAGCTCATTTACTCTTAGCTTGCATATCAATTACAACATCATTTTTATCTTCTCACAATAGATAGACCTTTTATTCACAAGTGAACTCCATCTAGTGCTATGTCTTTGATAACAAGCTTCATTATGGTTTGAGAACAATTTGTCATCATTAAGCACGTATCTCAACCCAAATACATTCATTGCTTGCCAATAGTCACTTTGATCATAGCCTAGTCATATATCTTGTTGTATGAGCATCTTCTCTTCATTTCATAGAACATTTCTTTACATATAACTTATTGATATTATACTCAATCCCTGCTCATAAACTCAACAAGATCATTAGTTCTTTAATCATGGTGTCATACAAATCACCAAAACCTACTAGGGGCCAAGATGCACTTTCACTGTGATTGCCCGATCGAACGGTTGATACCGAGAGCTCGCTCGATCCAACGGTCAACAGGCTAACAGGCGATGTGCCTCCACGAGCGCCCGAGCACCACCCGATGCCAGGGTCAGGTTTTGTCTTATAGAGATAGGGATTTGCTTGTTCATGGCCCTCTGTGTGGTTACCTGGTGGCATTTGGTTGCTTCGTCGATCAATGGAGTTTGCCTTGCTGCATGATCTAATGGCAAAGGCGCAGCAACGAAGCGATGTAATAAGGTGATTTTTCCCATAGGGTGTTCATATAAAAGATTTAGTGGCTTGGATTCAATATATTATAAAGTTAAGAATCATATAAGATGTATTATACAAATCTCTCTTCCCGGGGCAGATATATTGCTATACATTAGCGGTCTGATAGGTCGTCTCGTGTAGTGCCACGTAGGATTTTTGTTGACATGGAGGAGAGAAAGCAAGGTGAGAGAATAAGATCGTTGTTTCGCGAAACAACCGCCTCATAAGCTAAATTTTAGGACTACGAGACAACTTCTCCACCATTATACAAGTTCTGTTGTCATGCAACCAATAATATTTATTTATTTTTTATAAATTAAGAGATGTTGTATTGCTATGAGACAACTAAAACAATAACCTACTATTGTTAGGTTGTCTGATAGGTCATCTCAAGATTACGTATCGCTGCATGAGACCGCCTATTAGACGACACCAATGTAAGAAATCTTTGAATATAACTAATGCCCTAGCGGCATTGGGTTGTTGTAAGTGCCGCTGAATTCGGACTTTCTATGGGATATCGCCGTTTATTAATGAAATTTTATTCCACTCGAAAAAAGAAAAAAAAAGAAATCATCATAATTAAATACCAGTAAAATACTACGAAACAGATCAATTTTTTTGCCATCGCACAAAGGAGAGGTTGAGCACATGTCAATTTGGTTAAAATTCACTAAGGCCCCGTTTGGATATCGATATTGAAGCTCGAAATTGGCATTGGTGCAGCCGAACTCTGCTGTTTGGATATGTCTGGAATTCGGAATTGAAAACTGACAGCAACACTAGCCGGCATTCGCCACCCCATTAGACCCTTGCCCCCCAATATGGAGCCAACCCCCCTCCAAATTAGACAGAATTGTCTCCCTCGCGCATCCCTTCCTTTCCTACGCAAAGCCGGCGCCCATCCTCCTCCGCCGGCAAATCGGGCCAGCCTCTTTGTCCTCCACCACTGAACCGCGCAGCTCCCTCACGGTCGGCGGCCCCGCGCGGCCCCTGCTTCCTCACGGATGGAGGTCTGCTCCCCGCGTGGCTGCCTTCTTCCCCACGACCGGCGGCCCTGCGCGACCCCCTTTTCCCCGCGGCCGGTGTCCCCTTATTCCTCATGCCAGCGGCCGGCGTCCTCGCGCGGCCCCTTCTTCCCCACGGTCGGCGTCCCCACGCGGCCCTTTCTTCCCCACGGTCGGCGGCAACTTCTTGCTCAAGGCCATCGTCAAAGGCCCGCCTGCTCCTTCCTGGCCATGGAGGTTGCGCGCACGGTGCCGGGGAGCGGCGACTGGCTGCTGGTGGAGCAGCGACCGGCGGCTGGGTGGAGGAAGGAGAAGGTACGATTCCAATTTCACTGCACACGCATCCAAACATGAATTGATATTTGTTCCATCCTTCGATTTCAAGTGGCAATTTCATCTACATCCAAACAACATATTTAGTATTGTAACACATTTCCAATACCAGTATGTTTTGGTATTTAACCCAACTCAATACCAATGCTTCGAATATCTACATCCAAACGGAGCCTAATTGATTTACAAAGCACTTTTTGCGGTGATTGTGATTCAGATTCAAACTTTCAGTCAACCCTTTGGGTGTGTGAACATTTTTTTTACTTTTTTTTAGAATTACACAGAGTACAACACAGACGCTCACACACACACACCTATGAATACATGTACGTAAACCCTACCCTATGAGCACCTCCGAAGAACTGAGCACAAGTCACTGGCACCTCGTTGTGGACGCGAAAACGCCGCTTACCACTTAACGTATAGCGCCGGTAAATCCTGAAAAAATCTCAACAAAAAAAGGTGCGAGCTCCACGGTGGATAGTGTCCCACCAAACCGTCGAATCATTGGACTACAAGCCAATTTCCGTGTGAACATTTTTTACTGAACGCATTAATAAGATCTCGGCCCGTTTCGCTCTCAGCTTAGCAAAAAAAGAAAGCCCAAATAAAGGTAAATCAAGCCCAAGCCCAAACCCACGTCTCCGGTTCCCTTCGTCACGCGCGCGTCAACCTCCGCGTGCCCAAATTCCCCATTCCTCACCTCGCCGATCCATCGCCACGACCTGCCATGCCGGCCGCCGCACCGCATCCTCCGCCGGCGAGCCTGGATGCGCGCACGGGCGGCCGCATCCTGCGCCGCGCTGCGGGGTACCTCCTGCACCCGGCCTCGCTCCCGCCGCTCCTCCTCGCGGCGCTCCTCCTCCTCCTCTTCCGCTCCGCGCTCCTCGCCGGCACGCTCCGCCTCGCCTCCTTCGCCGACCGCGACCCAGCCCTCCGCTCTCTCCTCGCGCGCCTCTCCCCTCCCGCCCCGCCATCGCCGCCGCCTCCCCCACACCACCTCCCTCGGCGCCGCTCCCCGTTCACCTCCCATTCGTCCTCCCTCTCCGACGACGATGTCCTGGTCAGCCCCCTCGATCCCGCGGCCTCAGCCCCCTCCCGACGCCGCAACGCCTCCTACCACCATGTCCTATTCACATCCTACTCCGCCGCGCCCAAACCCTACCCGGTGCCGCTCCCCAACCCGATCTCCGCCTCCCGCTTCTTCCTCGCCGTCCACAACGAGACGGCTCCGCCGAAGCCCGCCTCGCCGCGGGGCAACGAGCTCCGCTTGCTGGACTTGACCCGGCGCGACGCGGCGGCAATCATCAACCTCCTCGCGCTGCTCTCCTCAGCACACGTTCTCGCGATCCTCGGGTACATCGCCGTGCATTCCGCTGCGCTGGGCTCAGTGTTTGCGTCCGTTGCGGGGCGGTACGTGCAGGGGCAGCGGAGAGGGTTCATCCTTGCCTCCTGTCAGATATCCATTTCATGTGCATGACCTTATTTAGATTGAGCGCTGTATATTGCTACAGCACTAGTCAGAACTCATCTGATCTCTTTGCAATGTCCATATCCCGTTCTCATTGTATCTAGATTGAGCGATCAGCTGCTTCTAGGTTTTAAAGGGCATGAAAAGAATCTACTTTATTGAGATGGGTTTTGGGCTGTAAAAAATGCAACGACTAGTAATCTTAATTTTGTCGAAGTGCAAAGGTGGCATGTCCAGATTGATCCATATACTACATGGAAAATTATGTATACTCACTTGCATCATACTGTACCGCATGGAAAATTCTCCCAAATGCAGAACATCATATTAATGCCATTTCTTTTCGGGCCTTTTATTTTGAATATATAGAATGTCGTCTCTGTGTTGTTCACTGTGGTGCCATGGGTGGTTGTCATGGACCGTGATCCGCGCCCACCTGGGCGCAATGCTGTGAAGGAAGGGTGCTACCTTGTGTCTCTTATGGCAACCGATGCCACCCTGCTCAAGTGCTGGGAGACAGTCGTGTGTGGCAGCATGGGGCGGCTCATCATGGTGACATTTGGTGGAAAGGTTCTTGGTGGATTTCTCCATGCAATTGCAGAGGTCTACTTCATGGTGGTGTGGCAGTTGTTCTACTTTTCTGCAAGGTGTAAAGAAGCGCGGCTGGGGGGACGTCAGTTTGGACTGGAGGATGTGGCAGCTGCTCTTGATGGATTTAGGTAGTGGCAGGCTGATGGTGTCTGCTTGATTCATCAACACATGAGGAGAGGTATAATTCATGCCTCATAGTGCTCATCGATGACATGCTGCTGGCGTTGGCGAGGTAGATCTTCTAAATCTTTGCTGGGATGGTACATGATTCGGATGAGGAAAAGAGAACTTGACAGTGTTGTATGTACAGATTTCAGATTTTGCTCTTGGGGTTGGGTTGGGGGGTGGGGGGATAATTCTGAGTATAGTCACGGTGTCACGCCATGTGTTCCCTTTCGATGGGTAATGGCCGGTGATAGGTGTTGTAGCTCCAACATGATTTGTGAAGATTATACATCCTATGTTGTGCTACCAAAATTTTCCTGGGGACTATGTTAGGTTGAAGCTTCTAATGTTGTCTGTTAACACACGGATGACACTGTTGATATGCATCCTTCTTTTTCTTTGTCAACAACTTTTTCTCCCAGTCCTATCTAAGCAACCCTGTCATTGGTTCTGTGAAGAGCTGCTTAATGATTGAATTCCTATGGCACATTTGTTATTTTCTCCAATAGATGTGATAGCTTTAATCACACATGATCGCAAAGCCTCTGTGATTCACAGAGAATACTCATGAGCATCTTAGCATCTGGGTTTTTATTTATGGGCAAAGTTCTGGAATCTGGACCAGTATATATTTTTGTATTTCTCCATAGATTTTGATCACCTGGCCGCCTCATACCATCTGCTAACCCTTTGTTCAGAGTTCAGACCATATTCAGTTTTTGCAGTTGATTGGTCAATCTAAAGTTAGTAGTTTGAACCAAAGAGAATAGAGGCTTATGTGCATGTTTTGTATTGGTTAGAAGAGTAATTGCAGTTTCTTGCCATGAAAACCAATTCTGTACATCAAAGTTGGCCCTTGGAGATAATTGTTATGCTATTCCTCTGTTTCATTTGAGCTAGTAGGACACCTAGTTCAAGCTTATGTATGATCTTTATATTGTGTGGCAATTCCATTCTTGTGTTACTACTAGCTTATATCATGATGATGTATGTCAATGCATGTAGATATTTTGAGATTATAAAGTTTGACTCAAAAATGATATGTGGTTGCTCTATCAGTCACATGGCTCTCCATTTCAGCGCACAAGTTGCCCATATTTTGCTTGTCCTGAATCGATTTTATGGCCCTTGATTCTACTGCAAAATTGTGTAATAGATTTTGTTGCCTAGGCCCTCTTCTTTTTATGCTCGTTCTCATCTTGGACCAGCAAGGTTTGTGGTTGGTTGTTCACCTGTATACAACAGTATCTGTACTTCTCTACGCAATCCTGTCAGATATCCATTTCATGTGCATGACCTTATTTAGATTGAGCGCTGTATATTGCTACAGCACTAGTCAGAACTCATCTGATCTCTTTGCAATGTCCATATCCCGTTCTCATTGTATCTAGATTGAGCGATCAGCTGCTTCTAGGTTTTAAAGGGCATGAAAAGAATCTACTTTATTGAGATGGGTTTTGGGCTGTAAAAAATGCAACGACTAGTAATCTTAATTTTGTCGAAGTGCAAAGGTGGCATGTCCAGATTGATCCATATACTACATGGGAAATTATGTATACTCACTTGCATCATACTGTACCGCATGGAAAATTCTCCCAAATGCAGAACATCATATTAATGCCATTTCTTTTCGGGCCTTTTATTTTGAATATATAGAATTCCCTTCTATATGGAACTGGATTCCATATCTAGTTCTATGCAGCATATTGTTAACGATTTTATATCTTGATTTGATTCCTATTGGATTTGGATTAGTTCGATTTCAATAGGGGTTCTTCCTGTATTTCGTCTTTTATTATTTAGATGAAGGTAAAAAAAGGGAACTCAAGGATATCTGATTTCCCAAAGTTTCATATCTGAAGCAAGTTTTCAAGAAACTGCTCGAGTTTTAGCAAAAGCTGCCCTACGAGGTCGTATTGATTGGTTGAAAGGCCTAAAAGAAAACGTAGTTCTGGGGGGGATTATACCTGTTGGTACCGGATTCCAAAAATTTGTGCATCGTTCCCCACAAGACAAGAACGTTTATTTCGAAATTCAAAAAAAAAATATATTCGCGTCGGAAATGAGAGATATTTTGTTTCTGCATACAGAATTAGTTTCTTCTGATTCTGACGTAACAAACAATTTCTATGAAACATCAGAAGCCCTGTTTACCCCTATTTATATATTGGTCCGAGTGAAGAGAAAAAAAAGCCATACAGAACTCAAAATCTTTTCCGGAGATATTCATTTTCCTGAAGAGGCAGATAAGATATTAGGTGGCAGTTTGATACCACCAGAAAGAGAAAAAAAAGATTCTAAGGAATCAAAAAAAAGGAAAAATTGGGTTTATGTTCAACGGAAAAAAATTCTCAAAAGCAAGGAAAAGTATTTTGTTTCGGTTCGACCTGCAGTCGCATATCAAATGGACGAAGGGAAAAATTTAGCAACACTTTTCCCGCGGGATCTCCTGCAAGAAGAGGATAATCTCCAACTTCGACTTGTCAATTTTATTTCTCATGAAAATAGCAAGTTAACTCAAAGAATTTATCACACGAATAGTCAATTCGTTCGAACTGTACCGGCATGGAAAATTCTCCAAATGCAGAACATCATATTAATGCCATTTCTTTTCGGGCCTTTTATTTTGAATATATAGAATTCCCTTCTATATGGAACTGGATTCCATATCTAGTTCTATGCAGCATATTGTTAACGATTTTATATCTTGATTTGATTCCTATTGGATTTGGATTAGTTCGATTTCAATAGGGGTTCTTCCTGTATTTCGCCTTTTATTATTTAGATAGATAAGGGGGAGAAAAGGGAACTCAAGGATATCGAAGAGTAAAAAAAAGGATGGAATGAAAGAGTGGTTGAAAAAAAAAACAGAAATAGAATAATGAGAATCATATGGATTTACACAAACCTCTAACGGCGATATTGGCATGATTTATTTGTTTTTGCTGAGTAACATACAGAATGAACTCATAGTCTAGTTGGTAAAGGAGTATACTGAAACTAGGTAGGCTTGTGCTACATTGCCATCTCTAAAACCTGCTACATGTGGGAAGCAACATGTATTCTGCTGAACCTCATGTCAACGAAGAGCTGATTCACCCTATGATGAAATGAGATCTGGATTTCTTTCATTGATGTTATGAGTTACTTCGGAAGCAAGCAGAAATCTGTCTGAGATGGCAACTGTGTTTTGCCATTGACCCTGCTGTTATGTATTTGTGATTATTATGGGGTTTCTGTGGGGCTTTGTATTTTCACTGGAAGAATGACAGGCTGATTGCACTCTGTGCAAAGTCATACGTTGCTTTCCTGATGTTGTTATGTGTCAGAAATCTCTATCTTATTGTGTGGTGGTAACATGTTTTTGTGGCAATAGAGATCTCTTATATGGACAAAAAAATTATGCTGATATTGTTCTGACGTGTTGGTCGGTTATGTTTTCACTATCCGTACACCCATCTGTGTTTTCAAGGTTTTATGTATGAAGAGTCTTGTAGCATGATTTGTTCCGCCGAATGGATTGTGTTGTACTCTTGTTCACCTGGGCGGTGTTTAGTTCCCGAAAAGTGAAGGTGAAGTTTGGTGAAAATGTCACATCAGATACTGTAGCGCAATGTAGTTTGTTCGTGGTAATCGTTGTCCTACCATGACCTAACTAGGCTCAAAAAATTCGTCTCGTCGTGTACATCAAAACCATGTATTTAGTTTTTTTATTTACTCACGTTTAGTGTTTCATGTATGAGGAGAGAGATTTGATGTGATTTGACGTGACAGGTGAATAGTGAAGTTTGGGAGAGAATTTTTGTGTTTTGTAGGGAATTAAACAGGGCCCAGCTTGCAATCGCTGCTTGTTAGTCTAAAGAGGTAAGAGGCAGAACACAACCCAGAATAAATAAAATGAAGAAAAACTGGACGGTTGTGGGCTTGTTGCTGCTGTCCTGCGGTCGTGCTGGAGTCGATGTGAGCTCGCGACCCTGTTCATCACCTAGTTATTTGAACCGGACCGGAGATCGATATTTGAACCGGACCGGAGATCGAACCGCCGACGTGCTCGGTTCATTGGTTCACTGGTCCTACACGGTTGGACCGCCGGTTTTAACGGTTCAATAGAATTAATATTTACTATAAAACACAACACACCAAGTGGTGTAGTGGTCAGCCCCTTCGTCCAGAAGCCTTGCGCAGCCGCGTCCATGGTTCGAACCCCCATCCCTGCGGTATTTTTGCCATAATTTCCCCCTTTGCGCGCACGTGACGCTGCCCCTCCGCGCGCAAGCGGTTGGACCGCGGTTCAGAAGGCCGGTTTAATAGCGGTTTTCACTAGAAACCGGCCGGTTCAAACGTTTTTTCCCGGTTCACTTGCACACCCGGTCTTTTACGTGGACCGGACCGGCAGGGCCACTAGTTCCCGGTTTTTCCGGATGAACCGCCGGTCCGGTCCGGTTTAAATAACTGGGGTTCATCATCAATCTTGCAGTTTTTCTAGGAAGCCAGCGATGATCTGGCCTAAATCGTCTTACGTGTACAGCACCTCTTTAATGATTGTCCCATGGCTAATTTTGTGTGGAGGATAACTTAAATAGTTTTGAACTACCCCAAACCACAAAGCTTTAATTATCTGTTTGGTGATTGGCCTTTAGGTTTGAGTAAAAAATTGAAGAATCAAATGTTAGCAGGTGCTTCTGCGTTATGCTGGGCATTATGGCTGAGTAGAAATGATTTAGTTTTTAACAATTCAACACAACAATCTTTCTTGCAGGTACTGTTCCGAGGCACATATTGGCTCCGCTTCTGGGCACAGCTTCACCGGCTTGAAGAAGAAAGGCAAGCAATAAAAGAAGTATGCCAAGCAATGGAGGCTTTGGCGATGCGTATTTTTGCATACTATGGGTGGAGGTTTAGTAATAAGATTACGAACTAATGCTTTCATCAATTTTATGGTGTGTGTGTCGGACTTGATAAAACTCTGAGGGTGCAGACGGAGGTGCTGCAGTCTTGTAATTTGGGCCGTAGCCGTTTGGTCAAGACCGGATAATACTTTTATCCATTATCTAAAAAAATCGTCTTACGTGGATAGTGGTTCGGTGTGATACCCTGGATAGTGGCCTAGTCTTTTTGTTTTGTATTTTGTTTGGTAGCCTCCGGGTTTTGATAAAATCCGGGACGTTACATTCGGCACGGGCGTCCAATGCTGGTTCGGTTCTTCATGCGTCCAATTTGGCTTTGAGGCATGAAACAGGAGGGGCTTGATTTTATATTTTTTAAATGAAGACACGGGAGTATTTACTGAGGAAGAGCTTAGAGATTAAAAAGAGCTGCTTAGACTATTTAGGCAAGCACTAGTCAGGGGGGAGTATTCAAGTATCTACTCTTAGCGTGATGCAAAAGCAAATTAAATTCTTGCACAAACTTGAAAGATTCTAGAGAACATATATAACGTTGTTGAAGATTTGGTGGTTCCCTGTGGTCCAAATGCTCCAAACCATCAGAATAATAATCTCCACACACACAAACTGCATATGTTGTCTGAAATACTGTAGTATCTGAAAAGGGTAATCTCACTCCGTCACCTGCGTATGTTTTTTCTGTACGAAAAAAAGCTAAAGGACACCTGGATGTCGGATGGTCAGGTGTAGAAAATGCACATCCAAGTTCCAACTTCCAAGAATGTGCTTGGTGGCCTGAGCACTCTGGCACTACCACTTCATTCTTTCTATTTCTATGTGCATTATCCATTGTCCAGTTTATAATGAGTAAATGACCATTTCGGTGCTATCAAAGTGCATGATTTTTTTTCGAAAGAAAAAAGTACTTTTATGTCTAAAGAAAGGAAAAGCATTTTCCCCGCTCGCCGTAGTTGAGACCAGGACGTCCGTCGCACTGGGTACTGTGACAAAAGGTTTTAAATCTTCCTTCTGTCGAGTCAAATGGTGTATTGACCATTGGCAATGCAGTTCACCAAAAATGTAGGAGACAAGTGAGAACCTGGATGTAATAAAAAAACGTTCACAAAAAGAATAGTGCACGTAGCAGTTCTGCGCGCTTGAATATGCAACCAATGGGCATTGGCTGACAGGCTGGAGCCGGCGCATCACAACAACCTATGTTCATTCAGATTTCATCAGAGAAGTCTCAAAGTGCGCGTAAATTCACATTATCATGGAGCCGACGATTCAATCGGATAGCCTTGATAATTCACCATCGCCTTGTCCTGAACATTCAGCAATAAATGATTTAGTTTTTAACAATTCAACACAACAATCTTTCTTGCAGGTACTGTTCCGAGGCACATATTGGCTCCGCTTCTGGGCACAGCTTCACCGGCTTGAAGAAGAAAGGCAAGCAATAAAAGAAGTATGCCAAGCAATGGAGGCTTTGGCGATGCGTATTTTTGCATACTATGGGTGGAGGTTTAGTAATAAGATTACGAACTAATGCTTTCATCAATTTTATGGTGTGTGTGTCGGACTTGATAAAACTCTGAGGGTGCAGACGGAGGTGCTGCAGTCTTGTAATTTGGGCCGTAGCCGTTTGGTCAAGACCGGATAATACTTTTATCCATTATCTAAAAAAATCGTCTTACGTGGATAGTGGTTCGGTGTGATACCCTGGATAGTGGCCTAGTCTTTTTGTTTTGTATTTTGTTTGGTAGCCTCCGGGTTTTGATAAAATCCGGGACGTTACATTCGGCACGGGCGTCCAATGCTGGTTCGGTTCTTCATGCGTCCAATTTGGCTTTGAGGCATGAAACAGGAGGGGCTTGATTTTATATTTTTTAAATGAAGACACGGGAGTATTTACTGAGGAAGAGCTTAGAGATTAAAAAGAGCTGCTTAGACTATTTAGGCAAGCACTAGTCAGGGGGGAGTATTCAAGTATCTACTCTTAGCGTGATGCAAAAGCAAATTAAATTCTTGCACAAACTTGAAAGATTCTAGAGAACATATATAACGTTGTTGAAGATTTGGTGGTTCCCTGTGGTCCAAATGCTCCAAACCATCAGAATAATAATCTCCACACACACAAACTGCATATGTTGTCTGAAATACTGTAGTATCTGAAAAGGGTAATCTCACTCCGTCACCTGCGTATGTTTTTTCTGTACGAAAAAAAGCTAAAGGACACCTGGATGTCGGATGGTCAGGTGTAGAAAATGCACATCCAAGTTCCAACTTCCAAGAATGTGCTTGGTGGCCTGAGCACTCTGGCACTACCACTTCATTCTTTCTATTTCTATGTGCATTATCCATTGTCCAGTTTATAATGAGTAAATGACCATTTCGGTGCTATCAAAGTGCATGATTTTTTTTCGAAAGAAAAAAGTACTTTTATGTCTAAAGAAAGGAAAAGCATTTTCCCCGCTCGCCGTAGTTGAGACCAGGACGTCCGTCGCACTGGGTACTGTGACAAAAGGTTTTAAATCTTCCTTCTGTCGAGTCAAATGGTGTATTGACCATTGGCAATGCAGTTCACCAAAAATGTAGGAGACAAGTGAGAACCTGGATGTAATAAAAAAACGTTCACAAAAAGAATAGTGCACGTAGCAGTTCTGCGCGCTTGAATATGCAACCAATGGGCATTGGCTGACAGGCTGGAGCCGGCGCATCACAACAACCTATGTTCATTCAGATTTCATCAGAGAAGTCTCAAAGTGCGCGTAAATTCACATTATCATGGAGCCGACGATTCAATCGGATAGCCTTGATAATTCACCATCGCCTTGTCCTGAACATTCAGCAATGGGTCCCAGTGCTACAAAATACCAGCTCAGGTAAAAAATTAGTCAGTTGAATGAGTTGCCAAGAAAGGTACCAGGCTCAGCACAAATTCACACGAAACACACAAAGTCAACGTTTCGCAAACAATTACACTATATTTGGTAAAGCCCGCCTTTAAGTCTTGTAAAACATTTGTCATTTCCCTCGCTGCAAATGATTCAGAGCGCCAAAAATGAAGTCGTACTGTATACCTGTAACTATGAGTTTCTAAGAATTCAGCTCCTGCAATAATAAACATAAAGCTTTCCACTTCTGTGATACTTGCTCCACCAGAAATTTAACCTCAGAAGGAAAAATGGTCATCTCAAATGGAGTGAGATAGCAAGACTATTTCTCAGCACCAGCCTTTGCTTCTGAACTTCCCTTGAGACTCATAGACCTCACTGGCAGTACGCTGCGCCGCTCTTTGCCACCTGGTTTAGCTGATGCGTTCCCGTACCATATCATTCCAAGAACAGCAAGGACCATCCCAAGAACTACCTGAAGATTCAAGCCCTCCTTGCCAAAGAAGAGAAACCCAAGGGACAGAACAAGAACGGTCTTCATGTGGCCCAGGACTTGGAAGGATACAGCAGAAAACCGGCCAATGCAGATGAATTGGCTCAGATTGACGCCAATGGCAATGAAACATGAGAGTGTGAGGAAAAACTGCAGAATGAGGGAAACGATATGGTAAGGATGTCATTCAAATCCAAAATTCTGATGCGGCAAAGGATGACATTTGAATGAAGCTAGATTTGCTAGAAGTTATTAATAAAGGCTAACCAGAAAGATGGAGGAATTTCGGCCACGAAATAAATGCTCCATAAACTATAAACCATCACATGGCTACTACTGCAAATTCTCAACCAGCTAAATGCAGGGTAATTGAACTTATGCTCCATAAACTATAAACCATCACATGGCTACTATTGCAAATTCTCAACCAGCTAAATGCAGGATAATTGAACTTTTATCTCTAAGTACACAGGAAAACGAATTATTATAGAGAAAGCAGTATAAATTGGCATATGATCAGAGAAATAAAAAAACATTGTTAAGCAATTATCCTTACCAGAGCAAGTGCTGAGAAATTGAAGTGATCCACCCTTTTGCCTGTCAACAAGAAATCTACGAATGGTCCCACTAGCAGGAGGGATCCTGCCTGGGCTGGAGCAGTGTGGCCCAGGAGGTTGAATGAGTTCAGTGAGTACTTCCTCTGGAGAAAATGAACATACTGCAAAAAGAGGAACGTGCAAAACATTCAAAAATTGCGCCTCTTTTAATAAGTTATATGACAGAACCAAAGTACACATGCAGTGCTAATAGAATGATTACTGAAAATGTTGGGCAGCAACGGCAACCAAATAGTTGAAAAGATGAAAAAGCTGTGACATTAAATGAAATTACATGTTTCATATATGGGAGCTGGAGAGATAACTTGTGAAGATAAAGCAGTAATACAATAAGTACAGTGCATCAAGTCTTACAGTACAAAAAACTGACAAATACGAACTACTGGCATGGTGAGTGGCTATATCTGAATTTTAGAGTTCTAGAGTAGCTGTATCCTAATGTCTAAACAAAGGAGCTACATCCTAAAGCAGTGGCAACCCCAGCAAATAATGAGCTCTTAGTTATCCATAACTTTGCAAGTGAGCATCACAGTAACTACAGTGCCATATTTCAATTCGTTGTCCTTTGAAAAGTATTCAAGTATGCCAAAAGAAATCTTGCAGCTAATTGCAAACAGAAGCAGACTAGCAGTCATAACAAGCAATTTTAGTGGTAATTCAATATATAAGAAATCAATATACTAACGTGTTCAAACTTACATATTGTTGCAAAGCTGTGCTCCAAACAGCTATAACAGCCGCAATTAGACCTCTTGCATTCACACTGACATCAGTAACAGTGCAGACTGCAACTCCAATAAGCACAACCATTATGCTCAGCTTTGTGTCCCGGGAATAATGTACATGATCAAAGACAACCTCCAGAAGACATGATGCAGGTATCATGCACAGCTTTGCTATCTGAGCAAGGGAATAGAATGGTTTTAGTTGTTAATAATGCAAAGCCATAGAGTTTAGCTACTAAAAAAACACTAACCTGATAAAAGCCCACAGAGTTCCACATCAAGCTCACATTCATCCCAACAATAGACAAGTTTGAAAATATGACAAATTTAATAAGATCTGCTAGCGGTAAGTGGGAGGGCTGGCTCAGGCCTAACCACCGAAATACAATAGTCATCAAAGTGGTAGTCACAAAATGAAGCCCAGTTAATGTTGTAGCTGCAAAGAAGAAAATGTAATTAATGGCATGAAAGGAGATATATGATATATCCAAGTTCCATTCACAGTTTGTTGACAAGGAGCAGAAATATGGTAGAGTTTGCAACTACCTAACATTGAAACAAATAAAATGAGCTGACATGTTCCATTGCTTCCAGTGGCCATTAAACATCAAAAGACACATTAACAATTATTCCAACGAAGTTTAATCTTAGCAGCTAGAAATAGTCTTCACTGTTTAGATTCAACAGGAGCCTATACTAGTCAGAGCACTTTAGAAGTTTGTTTTACAATTATTCTTTGCTCACTAACACAGGCAGATGTCAACATTTTGGTGTGCATTCTACAACTAATTAAGACCCACTGGGCCACCATCGCTTTTTTCCCAGGAAAACCAAAACAGGGTAAGACTAATTTGTTTTTCAAAATAGAAAATATGCATATAATTCAGCTCTAACTCTGACAGATGCATAAAAAGATACAGCACAAGATAACACATTAACACCACTCAATTGCCACAAATAGAAGGAACAGAGACTTGTTTGACATTTGACAAATAAATCTTCACTGTAAACCACAGACATACCGAAACTAAATCCATAAGTAGCCATTAAAGCTTTGTTGACCATGATGATTCCAACTGATGTAGTAACATTGAAACTCCATGCTGCGAAATCTAGGGCAGCTTTCTTGTCGGATTTCTTCAGAGAACTCATCTCTACTTCCACAAATTCAATTCGAGGCTTGCTGAATTACAATCTCCAAAGGAATGAAGCCATAAGATTCAGGAATCCAAGCTTGAACTGCAGAAAATGAAGTGATTAATTATATTATATATATGCACATAAATTTAGTAGAGAACAGAGTGCCAGTGCGAAAATTAACCAGAGCAGTTCACTCGGAAAGAAGTATCTCCATGCAGCTATGGATTTTATCAGTATCAGAACAACAACAATGTCACGGTATGTTATTTTTCTCAAACACGCATTACACGGATACGCATTACTTTACTGTTTTAATTAAAAACAGTAATAAGTTGCTCCTGTATTCGATTTAAATTCTATTGCATACTAACATACTGGAAGTCTGAAATTTTGGACATGCTACAGCGCATAATGACTAGCAATAAGCTTTTAACTAGCACAGCTTGCACTATAATTCCTTCATTTCAAAATTGTTACTGTCACATGTGGTGCACTCAAATTACAGACTTCGATATCTGAAGTAGATGCGATTCAAGTCTGGCATAACTTCCATTGTCCTACCGAGAACAACAATTGCATTTGAATCGAACAATTCGTCCTCCAACTATCTCTAGAACATTGACATGATTCCACAATGGCCTAGCAATACAGATCATTTCGGGCCGCGTCCTAAAACAGAAGACAGGTGGTTTCGGCAAGGAGGTAACGATCTGGAGTAAAGGGGAAGGAGGGCTAACCATGGCTTGGGACAGGGGGAGTGGATCTGGAAGTTGTTCCTCGAGATCACGTGAAGAGGGCAAGGTGTCGCCACTGGATCTGCGAGGTGGAGTAAGCTGACTGAGCGGAGGCGACGGCATCTGGAGTAGGAGGGGAGGAGGTGGTTGCGGAACGCGGCGAGGAGGCCGGACATGAGGAGGGGGAAGGAAGAGAGAGAAGGGCAGGGGCGGGAGGAAAGGGGGGGGGGAGGTACTCACCGCGGCTCGACGGCGACTCGCCGCCGGCAGGTGGTCGAGGTGCTCGCCGTCGCCGGTCGCCGCTGCGCTGCGTGTTGCCGGCGAGGGAGAGGCGGTCAGGTGGCGGGCTGCGCGATGTGGGAGGAAGCACCGGGCGCGTGTGGGGGGTGATTAAGGTATTATTTGGCCCCTTTCTTGGTTAAATCGCCATGATTTCGTTCTCAAGTAAGGTGACAAGAAAACGCTGTCATATCTGCCTTCCAATTTCCAAATGTTGTCTAGATGCAGTATGTTTTCAGGTGAGGTGACATGAGGTTTGTTTTTTATGTGATTGGTTATTTCCGTCGTGTAATTGTGGAGTTAATAAATTATACTTCATCCGAGATTATAATTTGACGTCATGTTGGATCTGGGAGGAGTTTGCGGCTACTCCTAAAAATGTCATGTTTACTGATGCTTGTCACAAAATTCACGTGAATTTGTTTTCGAAGCGAACAAGCGATGCCTGTTGGTAAACAAGAATGAAATACCTGTGTTTGTGACTGAGTGTCATCTAGTTCAATAAACTTTGAAGTGCATATTTGAATTCACTTGTTATTAAATTTGTCGTCTAAGCCAAGGGGACTAATTGCTGATGTGGCATGTCAATGTTGATCTCATATTGAAATCATAGGAGTATTTTAGACTTTGAATTTAGACGACACACGGGTGCAGGGACGACGCGTGGGGCGGCGGCGCGCGCGGGGCAGGAGGCGGCGTGGGGCGACGCGATGGGTGCAGGAACGGAGGCGTGGGCGGCGGGGACGGGAGCAGGACCAATGCCAATCTCAATACGTATACACATCCAAACTTGAATTGATATTTGCCATCTCCTTCGATTCCAACCAACAATTCCACCTAC
Source organism: Echinochloa crus-galli (assembly GCA_900205405.1). Taxonomy (NCBI): domain Eukaryota; kingdom Viridiplantae; phylum Streptophyta; class Magnoliopsida; order Poales; family Poaceae; genus Echinochloa; species Echinochloa crus-galli. The sequence goes on from OAMR01000256.1 coordinate 286,162, forward strand.
ATCCAATCAACAGATTTGATATTGAACTCATTTCCAACACAAGCCTGCTTTAGTATTGAGTTCAATGCAATGCCAAGGTCTTCAATATCTACATCCAAACGAACTCTAAGGTATTATTTGGCCCCCTCCCTTGGTTAAATCGCCATGATTTCGTTCTCAAGTAAGGTGACAAGAAAACGCTGTCATATCTGCCTTCCAATTTCCAAATGTTGTCTAGATGCAGTATGTTTTCAGGTGAGGTGACATGAGGTTTGTTTTTTATGTGATTGGTTATTTCCGTCGTGTAATTGTGGAGTTAATAAATTATACTTCATCCGAGATTATAATTTGACGTCATGTTGGATCTGGGAGGAGTTTGCGGCTACTCCTAAAAATGTCATGTTTACTGATGCTTGTCACAAAATTCACGTGAATTTGTTTTCGAAGCGAACAAGCGATGCCTGTTGGTAAACAAGAATGAAATACCTGTGTTTGTGACTGAGTGTCATCTAGTTCAATAAACTTTGAAGTGCATATTTGAATTCACTTGTTATTAAATTTGTCGTCTAAGCCAAGGGGACTAATTGCTGATGTGGCATGTCAATGTTGATCTCATATTGAAATCATAGGAGTATTTTAGACTTTGAATTTAGACGACACATTTAATAACCGCAGGCCCTATTTGCATTTTCCAAGTTTTTTTTTTGAGATCTGCATTTTCCAAGTTCATTTGGCTGTTACAGTCATCGGCGATGACCTCAAGTTTGTCAGTTGACTGAATTTTCCAAAAAAAAAGGCACCGTCGCACTCGCACGTTGTGCAAGCCAGTCACAAGTGCTCGGTACATACTACGTACATCAAATAGGCAATTACACAAGGCAATGCTTTCCAAACAGTTCTACCAAAAAAACCCACCCCCACCCTCTCACATAGGATCCACCTGGCGGGCTTTTGTGGGAGGGAAAAACTAGAAAGCATCAAAATTTTTTATATTCTAGGCCTTTTAGTTATTTCCCCGCTCAACTTTTTTCACCCAAAAAAGGACCCACCTAAATATACCCATATTTGTACCCACGTCTATACACAATTATCCCGTATTACTAATAGACAATAAATCGGAGAGTTTTTCTTCATATAAATAAATGCCAACTATTGAGTTTTGAGAATAGATAAAGCTCTCTACTATATATGAGAGCGAATATAAAGTATTTTTAAAAGCGCTTCGCACGACTGGTCTGTTTATTATGGTCCACTAAAGTGACACTGTTTTAGTACCTACATGTCATCAATAAACGTGCGTGGCACATGAGTTGAGATAAATGTATAGAAGAGAGTTTAGCACGCGCGTGCCGCACGGACATTGCAACTATATTTTATATGTTATGTTTGATTTATTTTATACATGTGCCTTTGCTACTAATTGATAAAGACTACCTTGAAGTCTGGTAAAACATCTGCCACTCCCCTCACTGCAATCGATTTGCAGAACCAAAATGAAGCCCTACTGTATACCTGTAACTACAACAGCACTGTGTATCTACACTGGAAGAGTTTAGCCTCGGCAGCAACACAAAGCCTTCCGATTTTGTGATACTTGCACAACCAGAAATTGATAAATGTTTGTCTCAGTTGATGTGAAGTAGAAGTAGCAAGACGCTACGCCGGTCTCGGCACCGATCTTTTCTTCTGAACTTCCCTTCAGAGATCTCTCTAGCAGGACGCTACGCCGGTCTTTGCCACCTCATTTAGCTGACACGCTGCCATACCATGGCTGTGTTTAGTTCCAAAAAAGAGGTTGGAAAGTTTTGTGAAAATGTCACATCGGACACTGTAGCGCACTGTAGTACTTTTCGTTTGTTTGTGGTAATCGTTGTCCTATCATGACCTAACTAGGCTCAAAAGATTCGTCTCGTCGTGTACATCACAACCATGCAACTAGTTTTCTTATTTACCCATGTTTAGTGCTTCATGCATGAGGAGAGAGATTTGATGTGATTTGATGGGATAGGTGAATAGTGAAGTTTGGAGAGAGAATTTTGAGAAATTTTTGGGAACTAAACACAGCCCATATCATTCCAAGAACAGCAAGAAGCATCCCAAGAACTACCTGAGGGTCGGTTTGGTTCCCCGCCACAACTCGCCTCACTATGGCAGTGTTCAGTTCCAAAAAAGAGAGGGAAAAAAGAGGTGAAAAAGTCACATCGGACACTGTAGCGCACTGTAGCACTTTTCGTTTGTTTGTGGTAAATATTGTCCTATCATGACCTAACTAGGCTCAAAAGATTTGTCTCGTCGTGTATATCAAAACCATGTAACTAATTTTTTTCATTTACCCACGTTTAGTACTCCATGCATGAAGAGAGATGTGATGGGATTTGATGTGATAGGTGAATAGTGAAGTTTGGAGAGAGAATTTTGAGGAGTTTTTGGGAACTAAACACAGCCAATAGTATTTCTCGCCTTGCTACAGTGTTGCCACGGAACAGTAAACAGAGTTTGAACTCTGGCTTGTGGCGGTGGAAAAGCTCGCCACAGGCTGTGGCGGGGGCATCCGTGGCTTGGCTGCCTGTGGCGGCAGACCAAACAGATCGGACCTCCTCGCCAAAGAAGAGAAACCCAAGGGGACAGAAAAAAGAGCACATACATTACTAATAGAACGTCTACTAAAAATGTAGGGAGGAAAGGGCAATAAAACAGTTGACAACATGACAAAGTTGTGGTATGATATAAAAGTACATGTTCCATATCTGGGAAATGGAGACTCGTAATGATTAAGCAATAATGGTATATTCCATGGTAATATATCTACTCAACATACCAGTACATGGTATATTCATATCATGTACTGGTATGTTGAGTAGATATATCCGAATTTTAGCAGCAAGAGAGGATAAGTTTCACTGTTTCAGGGTCAGCAGGAATCTCTGGCAGTCAGAGCACTATGTAAGATTGCTTTACAATTATTCTTGCATTTGAATCTGTTAATCTCTAGAATATTAACATGATTCCACAATGGCCTAGCAACTAGATCATTTCCTACTGCATCATAAAAACAGAAGATAGGCGATCTCCGCAATGAAGGAAACATCTGGAAAAAAAAAGGGAAGGAGGCGCACGAGAGCCTAACCATAGCTAGCGAGAAGCAGAGTGGATCCGCAAGTTGTTCCTTAATCCTTGAGTTCACGCGGAGAGGAAAGATGTAGCCACTGGATCAGTGGATCTGTGGTTGTGTAACGGTACCGAGTAGCCGGCGGCAGGTGGCGGTGGTGCTCGCCGTCGCCGGTGGCCGGCTCGCCGCTGCGCTGCGGGTTGCTGCACGTTGCGGGGTGCCAGATGCGACAACAATTGGCCGAACGGAGGAGCAGCAGCAACAACAATTGGGCCCGTCACGGCCCACGCCCGTGGAGCACTAAAAACAAGTGGCCCATCTCAGCCCGCGCGGTCTTCTTCTTCTTCTTTTTTGAGCAAATCCCACGCGGTCTTCCTTTTCTTCTCCGCGGTATGCTATTATCCTGCGAGATCAAGAACCGTGATTCACAGCTCATTGAAATTTTTTTTCCAAAAGTAATCTTGCATGCATGACGTACTAAATGAAGTCTATTTGCAAAACCCATTTAGGGATGAGTGTAACTTTACGCGACGAATCTAATGAGCCTAATTAAGCCATGTTTTGCTACAATGATGCTACACTAACCATCCTCTAATCATGCGGTCAAATGCCTCATTAGATAGGTCTCGCGAAATAGTTTAATGTTGTGAACGTAGTTTTGTAAACTGACTTTATTTAATATCCCTAATTATTGGTCAAAAGGGGTGGAAAAAATTTTCCACCCCCAAAGAAACACGGCCTGCAGTCATTCCAGAAAAGCATTACCGAAAGTATAAGCGACCGCCGTGCTTATTGCATGGGCTTGCATGTCGCACTTAAATGTTGTAAATTTTTTGAAACTTTGCACATATAATAGTACTAAGTAGATGTGAAACATACCAAAAGTTGAGATTCAAACAAATGTCGTAAAAATTCATACGAAAAAAACAAATTTCAGCCGCTAGAGGACAAAATTCCTAGTGGCTGAAATTTGTTTTTTTCATATGAATTTTTACAACATTTGTTTGAATCTCAACTTTTGGTATGTTTCACATCTACTTGGTACTATTGTGTGTGCAAAGTTTCAAAAAATTTTAAACTCTCTAAGTGCGACATGCAATAAGCCCCGCGGTCGCTTGTACGTGCGGTTTTTTCCGTCTGCAGTCATTCTAAAAAAAAGGCCACCAGAGTCACGACAAGAGGTGAATTTACAAGCAAAAAATTTTGGAGGTAGCAATGGATGATATATACAATTATTTGTACTTTTGCTGTACTTAATTTGTTTTCGAAATAAAGCATGATATATATAGTATAATACTACGTCCATGATATACCATCGTCCTATACGTTTGTTGGATTAGTGCAAGCAACTTTTGTCGCAAATGTTTGCATTAACTTGCCCACCTTCTCATCATCTGGGAGCTTCCTTTCATGCACACCTATCTCGCTACTCTTAAAATACTCTGGAGGATCCCCAATCCGATCTCTGGAAAGGGAAAAGGCCACGTACATACAGCCCCCGGAGCTCCTTTTTCGACTCCTGTAATGCCGCACGCAGCACGCTTTACCTAAACGCTAAACCCCGGCGCCATGATTGGCCATCGCTAGTGCTGATGGCTACATGTCTCCCTCCCTATCCATCTCTAATCACTTGGCTCCAACAATATTATACTCCGTATACAGTACGCACGGTATTAGTTTCATTGTCAAAGTATTCTGACAGCCCAGCCCTCTCTTGCATGCTTCTCACATGCATATGGCCGTCAAATGCATACAGCATCACAGCCTCATGCATCATGCATGCCCCCCTTCGTGGCAAGCAAACTCCGGACTTTGTCAGCCGAAGCAAACGTGCAGCCTTGATGGGTTGGCTGGCTGCGGCCGCCGTGCGCTCAGATCGCCCTATTTACTAATTTTTTTTGAAAGGAACGGCAAGAGAATTGCCGTAATTTTTATTAGAAGGAGAGAAAAAAGCGAACAAACACAGACAAAACCGAAAAAAAGAAAAATAGGTCGTTGGGTGGTCACAACTACAACAGACACACCAACCCCAACTCAACCAGAAACAGCTAGGGCAAACAACTAAAACAACTAAAAACACCTTACAAGAAAGGCCCTATTTACTAATGATGAATGGTCTTTTCAAAAAAAAACTAATGATGAATGGTTTACAGTAGCCTTCTTGTCTTTATTTTTTCTTTATTTTTTGAGCGAACGAGATGTATGTAACGTGTGAAAAGTGCTTCTGTTGCTCCAGTATATGTTCAGAAAGTCATATCTAGTCTGAGCAGCCATAGCCGTCTAACATATAGACACGACATTTGATTCTGTAGAATGTTGACAACAACAAAGTCCCTAGGGCCTAGCGAGATTGATCGGCGCCAATCTTGTCGACGAAACTGCCGGGATAGTGTAGTGACGAGTGCAGCTACGTATGCAGCCCACTGTTAGGCCAGGCGCACGTTTATCCGGCCCTCGTTTCTCAATTCATTCTTCGTAGAATCAGAGACACACGTAAGATGCAACCGTACGTGACTGCAGGTTGTTTCATGTTCCCACTTCACAAGCTATGGAACACCTGGTTTCAGAGCTAGGAGTACATGGCTACATCCATCCGATCAGACGTATGCTTCAGGGGTCAGGCCACAAACAAGGACCATTGCAACGACCAGCCTGGGCGAGTAGCTAGGGTACCATTGCTCCATTGAAGACACTGATCTGACGACCATGTTTGGGCACAAATGCACAATGTCTCTAGTGGCAACAAATAATTGGGCCCTCTTGCTGCTGCTTCTCAACCAACCAAGAGAGAAAGAGATCGAGGTCCGTTTGGTTTTTGGTTGAGAGAGAAATTAAGGAGTGGGTTTAGTTGGGTGGGGCCTATTAATTTCATTCTCTTCTTCGTTCCCTTGGAAAATACACACCCTGGGCTTTTGCGAAAGGGGCATGCAGAATTTTTAATCAAGTGTTTACCAACTAAAGTGCTCCAAATGTTCTACTATCAAACTAATATATAGTTTGGGATTATGTAATAAGACGGTAGCTTATGCTATGATAGCCTTCATTTTATATGGTTTAGATATTAGCGCACGATCTGCGTCGTTGTGCATTCTTTACTTGATATAGTTGCATATCTCTCTTAAGTCTTAAGTTGAGTCTGACTTTTCCCTTGGTAAGCTTTTCTGCGACTTCTCACCCCATTCGTTGACAGTGATTTCAAAATGTTGCACGTACGTTGTTGATGTAGGATGTTCACCATTTTCCAGAAGCCCGACGTATGTTTGGTTACAGGGAATGAGATTTTAGATATGGGTGTTTTGGATTATCAGCTCTCTATCGTTTTGTGGCCATAAGAATTTCATAATGTGTGATGGAGGAAAGCAGTTCAGCTAGAGTTCGATTCCCACAATTCTAAACCCAAGGGGATGTGTGAGAGAATTGACCTTTAATCGAACATGAATGCATCTCCAGCGTTCATCATGACTTTAAGTTACAATTTCCAATGACTTGGAACTGCCTACTAAACTCCCATCTTCATTCCCCACATATAGTACCAAATAAGGGATTATTTCGAACTAAAAATCAAATTATCGTATTAATTCCCTCCACCAGCATGGACTCACATCTCTAATTCTCAACTCTGTTTGCTCGAAACTTTGATGGTTTCTAAATGATTTGAATCAGCTATGAAGTTACATCATCGAAATATATCACTTTTAAATAAAATTTGTATCAATCCAAGTCTATATGCAAAGGTTACGAATTTTTAAGTACAGGCTAAACATCGAATCACAAAGGCATGAATATTATTCATGCAACTCTATTTTAAGTTGGCGCGTATAATGCTAAGAGCAACTCCAGCGGGGGCCTCTATATGAACCTCTACTCTAAAATTTAGAGGCTTGGAGCAAAAATACAACTCTAGCAGGACCTTCAAATGGGCCTGCATTTTGCATAGGCCTCCAAATCTTCCCTCCAAGCCTCCATTTCCAGAGGCCCTCCAATTCCCCCTCCAACAGTGGAACCCCTCCAAGCATGCGGCTGACAGGTGGGTCCATGGAGAAATAGAGACCCGAGTTCATATGCCTATTGGAGTTGAGTGTTTATTTTAGGCCTTTATTTTTTTAGAGATAGGCCTATAAATGAGTTTTGAAGGCCTCAATTTGAAGGGCTCCACTGGAGTTGCTCTGAGAGTGAGTATATGCGTCGGCTCTATGGATAATTTTTTATCCATGCTAACTCGTTTATGTCCAATACGAATAGGCTGATATTGATGATATTTCTTAGCGAGAGAGCGCATACGCCCTTGACTTAACTAATTCAATGTAATAATCCATCATGGTTACAAACTTTATAACTTACAACAGTGCGCACTACTACCGTGGATTAAAAAAAAATCTTGCATGTGTCAAGATTAAAATAGTTGAATGCCCCTAGGTCAGAGAAAAACGTACGTGCCGGGAGTAAAAAAACGGACAGTCAATCCAAGCAACAAACTTCTACCCAACGAGGATTTTTTTTTAAAAAAAACTTTCATGTATGCATGGTATGGCAGTATATCGTCCCTCGTTCAAAGCTACGGCACGATGTGAACTCCCGCTTTTCCCGAGCTTTGAAAAGCCCGGCCAAGGCCCCCAGCTGCAATCTTCCACGGCAACTAGATGAAAAGTCCTACTACCTACTTCAGGATGCAAGCGGGGCGGGCTTTGCCGCCAACCCGCTGGGCAGACCCGCGCCGCATGCCCGCAAAAACCGCGCCGCATGCCCGCCTAATCAAAGCGGCTTAACGCGGACAGCCCGCGCGGTCCAGCGGCGCCGCAAAGCCCGCAAGAAAAAGATAGCAGCACCACCGTGCCCTCGATCATCACCGCGTCCAGCTCCACGACGGGCCGACGGCGTTCTGGTCGAAGACCAGCACAACCCTCGGCAGCCTGACCAAGTGCATGGCGGCGAGGTCGTAGCAGGTGTTGAGCTCCTCCTGCGCCGGCGCCCGGCAGTACGACGCCATCCTGTCCCTGAACGCCGCCCGCAGCGCCGCGTACACCGCGGCATAGCCGGGTGATCACCGTGACGGAACTCAGCACTGCGCCGGCGGCGAACACCTCCGGCGGCAGGTTCAGCAGCTGCCCGTTGATGGTGATGGCTACGAGCAGCGCCCGGTACAGCGCGCCGTGTCCCGCCTGTCCCGGAGCATGGCCGTCATGACGAAGCGATGGGAGCCCGCAAGAGTTTCGCGGCTTCATGCGGGGCGCCGCATCTGCCCACATAAGAGCATGCGGCTCGTGCGGACGCGGGGCGGACAGCCGCAACCCGCCCCGCTCGCATCCTGATACCTACTAGCACAAGTCCAAGCAGGCCTGCCTGTTTCCTCTCATCTTCCACCGGAAACGTTACCAAATCACGGGCATTTTCTAAGTGCTCAGTGCACATGTTGAAAAATATGCAAGTTGCACGAGGGACTTCTTATTCGCATGTACAATTGTCCTGCTATATGTTCTTCCCATGCTGGTCAAGTAATTGTTTATGCAGTAGTGCCATGTACTTGCTTAGACTTTGGGCCTAGTACAAAAGAAACCGGACGATTCACGTTTTTGGATGGGGCCTATGCATGCATGGGTGTCAAAGATCGATCAGTCTTAGTCCGGCACAATATCGATCATAAATGATGGTAACCGTATTAGATTTTGTGGAAGATAAAGGGTTTTGTAACCAACCGTTTAAAATATCAGTATTCCTTTTTATACAACGTACTCCGTAGCTCGTAGGAAACGAACAACAGTTCAACATCTAATCTTTTTCTGTTGTTACTATGCTAATAGTTTCTTTGGCATATATGCCCTATACGGCTATATATACCGTTTAAACACCACGTATCTAAGATATGGGTTATGCATATGGCATGGATTTGAAGTTGTTCACATGCATGGGTATAGCTGCATTGAGACATTGAGTTGCTCAATAGGAATGATATAGGGTTTGAAAAATGCCAACAAATATTTTTATTGAGGAGGCATATTAGCTCTGGATCTGAATGCGCGCAGTTGCAGCAAAGTAATATAACGACCAAGATTATTAGTTGATTATTCTTGCATGGCATGCACTCATTAGAGTCAAAGCAATAATGCAAGTATTCGCTCCCAATAAATTGAGGAGGCTTTTGAACATAGTATAAATTGAGGTTTCAATATAATCAGTCAACAAGTGCAACCATCTTTTGTTTTGGCTTTCTTACTTTACCATATGCGGTAGTTTCTATAGATGTCACTGTCTCTTTTATACTCCCTTCGTCCCATAACAACAGGCCGTTTTGGAAAATATCAGACAAATTAGTAGTCATGACAAATGACCATGTTACCCCTCATTAGAGTTACAAGAGTATCATTAACTAGCTATTTGATTGGCTCTATGTGTTTCTCTATACATTTTTACGTTCCTTTATGCACTTTTGTATTAATGTGTGCATTTCTAAAAGCTAAATGAACATTCTTTGTGGGATAAAATTTGAATGATAAATGGCCTGTTATTGCGGGACGGAGGGAGTATATCTTTGTAAAGTGTGGACCAATATCTCTTCGAAAGAACACGGCTAAGCCACGAACCTTTTTTCATTATTAAAAATATACTCCTACTACCTTAGGCTAGTTGGTAGCGGACTACGTCGGTCGGTCGTCGTGTCCCAGCTCGTCAAAAGGAGGACACGTACATGTCGATGGATCGGCCATGCGTTCACATGCCAAAATGCCAAAATGTTAGCAACTAACCCAGAGAAAAAAGCTAGGGATGCAAGGTCACATCGTATACATGCGCAGCATATCTTTTAGAGTGTACATTAGCTAGACAAAATGACGGGCGATATGATGTGTCCAAGATAGTGACATTTGGTTCAGCGCGAACACGGTCAAGGGGCACTACGGGCTATCTGATATTCCGAACAATATGCATCAGCCATCTTAATTCCCAGTGCTACGGTCAAGGGGCACACAAACCTTCCCATTTTTTTAATCCTCTGCGATGAAGCATTATATTTTGTTTTAACGAAAATTCCCTTCAGACTCAAACCTCATTGGACAAGGACGAGATGTATCGTTAACAACGGCCGAAACACAAACATCATATTGTATCAGTGTATCACGAGTCATGACCATCTGGGACGGCATTCATTATTCATCAACTAGAGAATTTGCGAAGATAACTGCAACGCCGCGTCGCCGTGTTTTGGGACCTTCATTGTTTATGCCTTCTTGGAGAGCATGCATCTGGTCTAAACAAATTTCAGCACCGCACTTTATTTGTCGACGGCGGTAGGCCAGTCGGCTATACTGTTTGGACACGTACAACGGAGCAGAATTATTTTGCTGACCACCTTCGATTATAATATATTAATTTTCTTTGACCAATAAAAATTAGCATACAACTGAGAGAGATGCTCCCTTCCTTCAAATTATAGGGTATATATATAGGTTTTCTTGTGTATGTAGATATCCACTACGTATAGTAGGAAAAACATATTTTAGAAAAGACAAAACAACATATAATTCCAAAGGGAGTGAGTAATTAACATATACAGGCAGCATTTATCTAGCTTTCATGGGTCATATCCAGCCTTTTCCAGTATCTGGATGAGTCTTGTCGATAGTAGGAACGGAAGCAATGAGTAATTTGCTTACGAATTGTCCAGATACAATGCATGTATTTTCACTTTAGCAAACTACACTCTAAATAATATTGGTATACTCTATCTGTTCCAAAGATAACGATGTTGCATATAAATTAAGGCTCTGTTTGGATCCACCCAGCTAATCTATTAGCTGATTAGCTAGAATTAACTGGATTGGACTAGCTAATTTGATAGTTAATATTCAGAGCTAGAAGAGCATTAGCTGAGAATTAACTGGCCCTGTTTGGATCCGTCTTAGCTAAAACTAGCTAGCTAGCAATTAGCTGGTGGATCCAAATAGGCCCTAAGGTGTATTAAAATGATACATGTGCCACTAATTAGTTGAGTTTGCATATAGAGATGGAGAAAATTTATTACTATTTAATCGTGCATGCACAAGATTAGTACGCGAATTAGGCATGAACAGGATTTTAATGCTAGAATTTTTTTTGATATAATTTGAATGCCAAAACATCATTCTTTTTGGGGGCAGAGGGAGTATATGTTTAATTTTCAAGTTTCAAATTAACTAGATGGTATTATATGATGAATCTTGTTGTATCAATAGTGTATTCTATGAGAGAATCTGGATTTGGTTTCTCCCGCGGAAAGAAAAAAAAGGAGGATGAACTGGACGTCCAATAGTAATTAGCATGAAGGATTAGCTAGATAGTGTAGCATTATTTTCCCCAGCACTATAAATGATTACCAATATTTAATTTCAGATGAATCAGATGGAACTTGCTAAGATATGATCTGGATTTTATTTATTCATTTTAACTTTTCTCAAGGGAAAAAATATGGATTTCGAATTTGAATAATTAATGGTCATGGACGTAACTTTGTGACGTTTGTTAATTCAGTAGTGTATGAATCAACACATAAGGGATCATGTTGTGACACTGCCAGTATCCGGGTATCATGGAGTGCATTTTTTTAAAAAAAATATGGGCTTAATATTGTTAGTGGCATCTATGCGTGAATATTCGTTCTTGAGCCGTCATCTCAAACTAAACCGAAAGAAAAGTGAATATTCGTTTAGGCATCACATGGTTATACTCGTATCAAGCGATTGTCAGAACCTGTACGCCTGCGCCCCCAACACTGCTATCATAAGCTTAGCAAATTGGTCCCTTTCATGCATGGTCCAGCTTGTGTTCGGAGGGACTTGAGATGTTAGCATGCTTCTGCTGCCCCCATGGGATAATTTATTTTTGTCCTCCAAACTGGGTTGCAGTGGCTTTTTTAATTTTAAAATCAGGCACTAAATCTCTTAGGATCTCCCTGTCAGTTATGATATAGGTTATAAGTTAATGTGTGGTGTTGTCATTTTCGCTAATGGGAGTGTGACATGGGCATGTGGCTGGCAACCAATCAAAACCAGGGATGATGCTGGATGGCTGGATCTTTTAGATGCATGGTTGACATGGTAAAGGTACGGTTGTGTTCCCGTTTCACCGAGGGATTATATATACTGACTGAGAGCAAAACGATGACTCCCGCTTCCGTCTGAACATCCAAACTTGAAAATTTCTATACATTACGTATCTTATTTACAGACACGTCGTGAGTGATTTATTTTATCTACTATTAATTATACTGCAAACATGAGAGGAAGCACTACAAGTTTACCTATTCGCCCCGAAAACGTCTACATTTGAAAGTGTCTATACACGTGTGTAACATTACATATAAACGACGACACCAAGATGAAACCTCCTCCAAATAACTATTTCTTCCGACATGGTGAACAACACAATCAATATACTCGGTATGAAGGTTCACTCTAACCATTACTATATCAGCAGAGGGGAAAATGTGACAAGATTGTTGTTTGCTTACAAGCACATGATGATGTGATTTACTTTATATATCCACTATTAATTATGTTACAAGCATGGGAGAAAAACATGATAAGATTAGCTCTCGATTTGTTGCCACATAGTTCATGAGTTATTTTAGTTCCCACTACATCCCAAATGTGATAACACGTGTAAAAAAGGGATCTGACAATTCACTCTAGTTATTACTACATTGGCAGTGGGAAAGCACACGACAAGGTACTTTACCCACCACTAAATACGACAGAAGCGTGGAAAAAACACGATAAAATTACCTCTCAGCTTGTCTAAACACTGATGTGATACTATATGTCGAGATGGTCTCACAATTCACTCTGGTTATTACTACATCAGTGATGGAGAAACATGTGACGAGATTGTCGTTTGCTTACAATCATATGGTGATGCAATTTACTTATCCACGGTTAATTACGTTATAAGCGTCAAAGAAAAATACGACAAGATTACTTTGTCAATATGTGATTGACGAGTTATTTCAGTTACTACTACGGGTCTGTTTGGCTGCTGGCCAAAGCATGCCACAGCCATAGAGCGTGGCCGCCACAGGTGTTGCGCCCAAAAACAAACGAAGTGTGGCGAGAATTTCTTCTGTCCTCCTGCATGCTGGCGGCATTAATTGTTTAAACCAAACAGCTGCCAGAGTTTTGTGGCGAGCCACCAACCTGTAGCGTGACATTTTATGGCCGGGAGCCAAACAGGCCCTACATCATATATGTGATAACAAGTGTGAAAAAATACGTGATAAGGTTGTCGTTCGCTAAGAGACACGGTAGTGTACGTTATCCACTATTAAGTACACCACAGGCGTGGGAGGAAAACGCGACAAGATTACCTCTCGACTTGTCGGCACGCGGTGGGTGAGTTATTTTATTTACTATTACACCACAAATGTGATAACACGTGTCGAAGAGGTCTAGCAATTCCCTCTAGTCGTCACTATATTAGCGGTGGGAAAACACGCGACAAGGTTGTCGCTTGCCTAGGCACACGGTGAGGTACTTTATCCACTATTAATTGCGCCATAAGTGTGGGAGAAAAACACGACAAGATTACGACTCGGTCATCCGACACACTCTCTATCAGTTATTTTAGTTACTACTACATCACGAGTACGATAACACGTGTCCGAGACAACATTGCTCTTGTATCCGAAAAAAAAAGGAAAAAGACTAATACTTGCCTCATGCACATATAGTCGCCAACACTTACGTCAAGCTAAGCTACATAACCAGCATGACGGCATCACAAGCACCTCTCACAGACTGAAATGGTAAAACCTCTACGTACTCCTAGACCCCGTCGTCTCCCCCCACACGTCCACACCCCGAGAGCTACAGCTACAAGGTCCCAGACCACAAGTCACAGAAAATCCCCCCGAGCCAATCAACCCCGCCCTCCCCATCCCTCTCTGCCCTGCCGGCCCCACCCCATGCCCCGTCCGTCTCCATCCATCCATCCCCTCCCATTTCTGAAAACTCCACAGCTCCTTCCTTTTCCTTCAGCACAGAAAATAGAAAACTGGCATGGGGAAGGAGAACCCCACCCAGCCACGCACCCAGAGCAGGAGTCGAGTCCAAGTCCAACGCTGGGGCCAACGCGCAGAGGGCAAGAGGGGCCTCACCGCCAGCCAGCCACTGAAGAGCTCGCTCGCGCAAGGAAACAAAACGCAAAGCGTGCGCGTAGTCTCGCTGTTGGCTTGCCCCCACGTTTTCCAATTCTGCCCCCGCCTCGCTCGCTCGCTCTCCTCCGGCTACCATAAATACCCCCCGCCGGGGAAGGCCCCGTCCCCGTCTCCGTCACCCTTCGCCCACTCCTTCCCCCAGAGACGCCCGAGACCCCCGCCGACCGATCCCCTCCCCGCCCGCCTCGCCGCTTGAACTCGACAGGCGCCGTCGATGGGGAGGGCGCCGTGCTGCGAGAAGGAGGGGCTGCGGCGGGGCGCGTGGAGCGCCGACGAGGACCAGCGGCTGGTGGCGTACATCCGGCAGCACGGGCACCCCAACTGGCGCGCGCTGCCCCGCCACGCCGGCCTGCTCCGCTGCGGCAAGAGCTGCCGCCTCCGCTGGATCAACTACCTCCGCCCGGACATCAAGCGCGGCAACTTCTCCGCCGACGAGGAGGCCCTCATCGTCCGCCTCCACACCGAGCTCGGCAACAGGTCAGCACCACCTGCCCGCCACCTTCCTGGCTTCCTTCTCTGTCTCTCTTTTTTTTCCTTTCTCTTGTGTTCTTGCTTATCCGTTTTTCTCCGGATATACTATTCCGGTTTTGATTCCCATTCCTTTTTTTCTTTGTTTCTTTTTACTATCATTGATTATTCTTTTTGCGACGGAAATTTACGCGGGTGCATTTCTCTCCGTAAAAAGGAAATAGATGCATTCTTTTTGTGGGGCTTAAAAAAGGGCCTGCACGGCACCAACAGTGGCTCAGATGGGGAAAGATACTCTCCACTCCATCCCTCTTTTCAATCTTTTTTCGTACTTCTTTTTATCATTGCTTCGGCGGCCATGGCCATAGCCGCCTCGAAACCATAACTTATCCCCCAGAGCCAGAGAGGACAAAAGCTCGGGCGATTAGCCTAAGCCCCCACTTGCAGATTAACCAATCCCGGCCATCAAAGTCGCCAGAGATTCCATCTCGTTTGGCCTCTCGTGCCATATGAAAATCCTGCGCTCGATATGCATGGTAACGGCGCGGCAACATCGCCGTTCGGCCGCCACTTGCGCAATCTGCTCCTGGTCCCTGGACCACGCGCACTGATCGGCACATGTGCTGCGTCAAATTTTTGCGTAGGAAATGGGGGAGGAATGCAGTGGGATGCGGTGCCCAAGGATGTCCTGGGCCCTGAATCCCTGATCCCATCCATCCTACCCCTCTCCCGGCACATGAGAGAACGAACCCCAGTCTCTGAATTCAATGCCGGCACAGGTTTTTCTTTACTAAACTAATCGTGCACTTGGTGGCGAGGAGGAGGAGGAGTTGTGTTTTGAAACAACCTGCACGTCCGCGGGATCAAAATCTTGCATCATGCAGGTTTTAAATTTTATGCGGTTTTTTTCTGTCTGTGAACTGTTCTTGGTCGTCGTGTTCCTGCTGATGCTGACAGCTGAATGTCATTGTGGCAACGCAGGTGGTCCGCGATCGCCGCGCAGCTGCCGGGGCGCACCGACAACGAGATCAAGAACGTGTGGCACACCCACATCAAGAAGCGCCTGGAAGAAGAGGACCCGGAGGGCCGGCCGGCGAAGCACAAGGCCCGCAAGAGCAAGCCCGCCGCCGCGGCCAAGAAGGCTGCCGCCACCGCTAAGGCCGCCGCCGCCGCGGAGGACGGCGGCGAGCAGCAGCAGCAGCCGTTCACGACGGCGTCGCCGGGGCTGTCGAGCAGCGTGAGCAGCGGCGTGACGACGTTCTCGACGGCGGCCGAGTCCACGGCGGCGGTGTCGTCGGGCGACAACGCGGCCATCACCAGCGCGGGCCTCCAGCCCACAAAGGCGGCGGACATGGAGATGGAGAGCTTGAGCTCGGCGGAGTTCCCGCCCATCGACGACAGCTTCTGGACGTCGGCGGACGTGATGGACATGGGCCTCGGCGCCATGGACGAGGAGCTGGGCCTCGCGGGCCCGGCCAGGCCGTCCACGAGGGACGAGGACATGGAGTTCTGGCTCAAGATGCTGATGGAGGCCGGCGACATGAGGGACTTGAGCGTCTTGTAAAAAAAAGCAATTAATGCAGAATCCAGCTTAGCTGCCACCTTGCAAGATTAGGGAGCCTCCTGTTTTCCTTTTTCTTTCCTTCAATTTTCCTCCGATGCATGGGAAAATGTTGGGAAATTCAATAGGGTGATTTCACCTGCCTTAGAAAAAAAAAAGAATACCAGTAGCGACATTTCGTTTGTTCTTTAGCTGGCGTCGCAGTTAATCAGATGCAGTGCTTATCTATCTATCCTGGAAATGAGATGGCCACAGCGGTAAAATTAAATTGCCTACAATTAATTACCTTGTAAACAAGATCAAATCGTTCACGGGTGGAGCACGTACGCGGGTTCAATGTATTGGGCAAGAAAAACAAATCACCTGCGGCAAAATTAGCACTGAACTAAGTAAAGAAGTCCCAAGTGATAGTGCCATTGTTTTTCACAGTACCACACTCTCGCCTTTCATTGTCCTGATCATGAGTTCGCGACCCTTGCCATTGCAGCACGAGATAAACGTTTCTTGGCGCAAGAGTCCATGGCGAAATAAAATTTTCTTGTGATAATGCACTGTGGACTGTGGTGGGGCTACGGCACCATTGTTTTTCACGTGTGCGCGCAGAGACGGGCCACGTCGTGGTACCCCTCCAGGCCATGCGTCCAGAGCCAGGTAAAAACGCGTAAATTAAAACAGGGAAGAAATTCACGGGACCAAGCAAAGGAAGACAAATTACTTCAAATGTCTCTTTTTTGTGGACTCTTCTCTTTCTTGAAAATAGTCGAGGGGTGCTGCATCTGTCGCAGAAATCTGTATTAAAGAGTGATCATCTTTTGCAGTCTCAAAAGCTAGGTGGATATGCTTTTATTTCGCTGAAAGCAACTCAACGTTTCAAATGTTAGGCTCAAGCGAAGGACTCTGAACACAAAATGTCAGCTGCAGCAAAAGGCTAAACCACTACGATTAACGAAGTAGACCGAATTCTCGATTGACCGCGTCAGTCAAACGATCTTCTAGCTAGTTGAAGTTTGCGATGTTTGGGTTCACAAAGTAATAAAGTAAGCTGAACGACAACTAAAGTGAACGTGTGTACGTGGAGTAGTGCCTTTTGGTGCTAATAAGTTGAGAATTAACCTTGGACTTTGTCACTTTGTATAGATTAATTAGGCGCCTCTAATCGTAGCTGCAGACAGGCAGCTCTAAGCTTAAACACAGAAAAAGCTAGGTCACAGTTTCATACATGTGAGATGTTGCATGTTATTATTATTGTTTCCACCCTAGTAGCAATAAAAAGACAGTTGTTTCATATATGCATCTTTTTGAATGATCCATGCGGCTACAAGAGCAGCTAGATTCCCATCATTATTCCCCTTCACTTTTGCAAATTTGGACTTCCTACAAAAGGTTCAACGGTCATGCTTTGTCAAATTGATGGACAGATTAACAAATTATGAATCGCGTAGTACCTACATATATGCTTTTCTATAAAATTAATACTGCAAACTTTAAGTTTCAGCATTATTAGAAGATGAACCGGCAAAGATCGAGGCGATGTGAAAACGTGTGTACGGCTACGATGTCATCAGAGAACCTATATAGCGCTAGAAAAACCAATGTGTAGGCGTCATGCCGTTTATTATCAACGCAGTGCTGACCCAGCTCCATATCTCTTGTGCGTTTCAAACCCCGGTGGATATGAATTTGGTTCAGTCAAAGCAAAGGCGAGCTAGGATGATGATATCACGCGACGCGACCAACCGGTGGTTAGGAGTTTAACTGCTATGGGTTAAAATACGTCTGGGTTTTAACTCGCAACGGCATGATGACGTGAACACGGGCAGACGACTCGGCCCGAGAGTATATCCGTGCAAGAACACCCATGCCGTGGCTGGACTTGGTTGTCCTGCTCCTGTGTGTTACAGATTTTCTTTGGCTTTATTGTTTCGGTCCAGTCAAGGATACATGCACAGGAACTGCAAACTTGTGCACGTCGTCGTTGTACTGTCGATGACACACGGGTCAATCCATGGCCAAAGTGTAGTGTATAGTAGGAAAGGGAGTAGTGTACGTACACCTACCTATTCGTGAAAGAAACTGGTCTGGACCCAGCCACACGACAGGTAGGCCGCAGCCCCAATTGATGTTGGGCCTTAATTGGCTTGTCATGGCATTCACGGTGTGCCCCGGTTGCATCGTTAGAATTGGTGGGAGGGTGAATTTGGGAGTATGACATCACTTCATAATCATTGTGTCACTGTAGCATTTCGTTTGTATTAGTAAAAAATTATCCAAAAATTGATTAATTAGGCTCAAAATATTCGTCTCGCAGAGCACAATAAAACTGTGTAATTAGTTTTTGATTTCATCTATATTTAGTACTTCATGCATGTTATGACATTTTGATGTGACGGAGAATCTTCTTTTTACATAGTAAATTTGGGAGTGGGATTTGGAATCTAAACAAGGGTACAACAAAACTGTGCAATTTAGTTTTTGATTTCATCTATATTTAGTACTTCATGCATGTTATGACATTTTGATGTGACGGAGAATCTTCTTTTTACATAGTAAATTTGTGAGTGAAATTTGGAATCTAAGGGCCTACAATTCCACACCCTGACACACGGCTACTATAGGTCTATAGCTTCCCGGCCTTACGCACACACAGCGACTCCCCCAGTCGTCGTCGTCTCCGGTGATCGATGGATGGATCATCGATCCGTCTATGTGAACGTCGTACGTGCAGTGCAGACTCTTGCGCGTCGTTGTACGGCTAGGTGATGACGTACATGACACGGTCCATGGCCAAAGTGTACAAAAAGCTACGCAAGTATTGTAGTACGTATACGTATCTGTATCTTTGCTACTCCTGCAGCACCTATGGAACTCTGGATACAGCCATTGCAGCCACGCAGATAGATGGATGTGTCCTTGCCGATTTCGGCCTACCTAGAGATGAGGCTACTCCTAGCTACTAGGACGATGTGAGTCAATGGTCCATATGCCTCCATGGGCCATGGCCGAGATGGCATCCCGGCGTGCCCCTGTTGCATTGCATCCACACCACGCACGTACAGCTACCTCCACGCTCCGCACGTAAGCACAGCGCGCGATCGAGTCGTCTCCGCGCGCGGCTCCATCGATATATGCGTGCGTGTTTCCTGCAGCAGGACTTGGCCGGGCACCGTGTCGCGCGCACGTGGCGCACGCGGCGGCGACAGGTGGTGGCTCCCCGCCTCTGCCGGCCGCCGGCCAGGCCTCGTGGTGTCTGTGATTTGCGGCTAAAGCGGCGACGACGACGACTGAGTCGCGCTCGCCGGATAGTCCATGCAACAATGTGCATATATAGGTAGTGGCTAGACGGAGTACGTAGGGAGCGAGGCGAAGCGCCGAAACGTACGATGCGTATACGAACTTAGTTCCTCGTAGGAACACATGAACAGGATGAACGTATAGGAATAATAGAACACGCCAACATCTTCATCTTGATTCCTTCGAATGAAAAACAGAAAGGTAAACGGAACAGTAAGACCGTACATTTGGATGAATCATAAGAAAAACATGGGAATTTGATGACAGAAAGTGCCAACGGGAATTTTCCTTGAGATTCATGTCTCTTTTGGAACAAAGGAATAACGTAGAATTTTAAAGCATTCAAATCCTATAGGAAGATTTCTATGTGGCTCTTTCGAACAAAGGATGGAACCCTTTGAAATTTCTATGGGATCTATAGAAATTTTGGACAAAAACCAACATGAGATTGGAATTCCTGTGTTGCATCCAAAGGCTATTTTAGAAAAATTATTGTATTTTTAAATTTCAATATGATTGCAAATTCTGTGCAACTCTAATCCTATATTTTTCCCTGTTCTTACGTCTTGAGAACCTTCGGTTTCAGAACCTTTTTTTTTCAAAGTCCTACAGGAAATTCAGAGGGTTTTTTTTTGCAAAAGGAAATTCAGAGGATTTGGAGGAACTCAGTCCTATGTTCCAAAGGGCACTGTAGGAAACTTCTTTATAGTAGGATTCTAAGGCCTCCTCCAACAATCGGCTCATATGGTAACTCATAAGTCTTTTATTCTATGAACAATGTTAAAATGAAGGGACCGTCTCGCCGCAGAGCGGCTATCTCGCTTAGACTTCGATGTGGGCGGCTCTCTTACACACGGGAATCCAAGTCACTGTGAAACACTGTGCCGTTTGGAGCATAATACAAAAAACCGGATCGGAACCGCGGTTCGACCGAAAAACCGGGAACGACAGCTCATCGGTTCGGTTCGAACAAAAGATCGGCCTAAAGAAAAAACCGGCGCCGACAGCCGCTCCCGTGCGGTACTGGGCTACAATCATGCAGCAGAAATGAAGGGAAGGAGAGATCTCAAAAAAAATGAAGGGAAGGAGATTCGAACCGTGGCCGACGGGTTGAAACTCAACTCTACTGGCCATTCCGGTCCTAATTCACTTGTAAATAATAGAAATACTTATGATATACGATTATTACTGAACCGCGGTCGGACCGGTGGACCATGGTCGAACCGTTGAACCAGTGATCCGACAACTCGAACGGTTTGACTCCCGGTTCGGTTTTTCGTACTTGGGTTTGGAGCGCTGTACCTGCCTGTCACTCAACTGTTAGGAGCCGGCTTCAATGCCTCATCCTCCGGACTTCCTGCAGTTTTCATTAGGTTGTGTAGCTGCTTACTGTAGCTGGCAAATGTGATCCGAGCTCTGACCGTACCCATTTGACTAGCCCTGCCGCTGCAGCGTCCATCCCATCCGTGCTTCAGTGCTTGCACAGTTGCATACGCATCGAGCTTCCGCGACGACTTTCATCCGTACGTGTTTCCAGCCGGGGCTGCACTCAGCCACGCACCCTGCACTGCAGCTATCACGGCGGCGGCTCACGCGAGCCGCCCCTGTCACGCTACAGCGCTAGCGAACGACGCAGGCGGACCACGACGTCGGCGTCGACGATCGCCGTGGCATGTAGGCGGTGACGGCGACGGGTGTGGGCCGTGACGTCTGGGGCGCGCGCAGCTCCGAACCCCCCTGGCCCTGGGATGTGATGGTGGCCGCTAGCCGGGAGGTGGAGACTGGTAGTGGTAGCTTGGCAGGGCAGCGGCTGAACACACACCGCCCTGGATGTCAAGTGTGTCGAGACGATGAACGATTAGACGACGGTGTTTAAGCATTGGGGCTACCAGAAGCATCCCCTGACGGGATCATGACAGAAGCTAGTTAAGTCCTTTAAACCTCCCAAATTTCACCCCTGAATTTTACTATAAAATTTTTTTTTATCACGTCAAAATATCGATACATACACATAGTGGTAAATATAGATGAAATAAAAAACTAATTATACAGTTTTATTATACTTTACGAGATAAACATTTTAAACCTAATTAATCAACATTTAGACAATTATTTACAAATACAAATGAAATGCTACACTGTGCAATGATTATAAACTTCCAACTTTAATATGCTAAAGTTGAGAACTAAACAAATCCTAAATTGCATTAGCTTAAGAGCACAAGCTCAGATTGTCCAGAGATTTGTTTTATCCAGTACAACCTGCGCTCCATTTCGAAATGGAGTTAGTTACGTCAGACGGAGAAATAAATAAAATGTGTTAAATTAAGCATCCTGTGCCGGGGCAACAAGCGCAGCAGGGATCGCACTCAACTACACAGCTGCTGAAAGCAATCGACGAGATCAAATCCAGATCATAACTTGCTTGGAAGAACGAATTCCGCGAGGAAAAAAAATTGAGGAAAAAAAATTGACTAAAATCGATTAAAATTCCACAGAATCCACCAGAGCAGCAAAAACACAGTTCCACTTCCATCGGATGGTCAAGAGGTTCATTTGCAAGTTTCAATAAATGTCCTGTGCAAATCATCAGGCAAAAAAGAAGCTACAAGCCTCATACACGCTGGGCGAAACCAGCAACGCTCCTGCACCGCGACGCGCAGCAGTACTGAGTGAGAGAATCTATGACCGACACTGGAGTTTCTTTTTATTCAAAACATAGGAGTAGCACTTGCTCTCCCTGGGTATGGGTAGAGTTTACTCGAGGCAAGAGTAAGCGAGCGCCTTCTCCTCTGACAGCTCCTGGGCGGTTGCATCCATCTTCTTCCTTGAGAACTCATCAATGGGGAGGCCTGCCATGAGATGATAAAACGTCAGGCAACATGGAAAATTTTAACCCTGGGAATCAATCTATGAACGAAGCTTGGTACATTGTAACTTATAATTCCCAATAAGAGTAACAACTGAAGTAAAAAATCCTAACATAGTAATGGCAATAAAGCAGTATGACCGAAGCAACTTGGGCCTAAGGCAGCATCCAATTCCTAACATAGTAATGGCAAGCCTCTCTACCTGAAATCCATTTCGCCAAAAATAACAACCACATACAGAGCTACACCTAAAGCTAGGGTAGAAACTACACCATCCACTTATCCATGAGAAAGCAATAGGGGGTGTTTAGTTCCTGACAAAAGATGAAAAGTGAAGTGAAAAAGTCACGTCGGACACTGTAGCCGTGGTAAACATTGTCCTACCATGACCTAACTAGGCTCAAAAGATTCGTCTCGTCGTGTACATCAAAACCATGCAACTAGTTTTTTTATTTACCCACGTTTAGTACTCCATGCATGAGGAGAGAGATTTGATGTGATAGGTGAATAGTGAAGTTTGGAGAGAGAATTTTTGAAAGTTTGATGATTTGACCAGGAACTAAACAGGGCCTATAAAGGCACTGTACGAAATCCTAAAGCTAGGGTAGAAACTACACCATCCGTATACATGAGAAAGCAACTATAAAGGCACTGTATGAAACAAGTCAACAGTTGAAAGATTGTATCGTCATATACCTTGAACGATTTTCCATTCACCACCGCTGCATGTTACTGGGAATGAGTAAATCAGTCCAGCAGGCACACCATACGAACCATCAGAGTACACACCCATGGAAACAAATGTTCCCTGCAGCCAAAGAATCGAAGGATGATACTAGTGTATATTTAAAACAGTGCATATCAATAGAAACGACAGGGCAAAGGCACTGAAGCTAACCTCAGGGGTTCCAAGAACCCAGTCACGAATGTGGTCACAAGCAGAGCTGGCGGCAGAAAGAGCACTGGAGAGCTTCCTCGCCTTGATGATGGCAGCACCACGCTGTTGGACAGTTGTGATGAATTCCCCATTGAGCCTGTTTTAAACAAAAGGTGGACTGTCAATTCCTATTTGCCAGGAAAATAGAAACAGACACCAATACTCTAGTATTTGTGGCATTTCTGATTTACCATGCATCATCAGCAATAAGTTCACGAACAGGCTTCTCTCCACTGGAAGTCTTCACTGTGGCGTGGTTCACATCAGGGTACTGAGTGGACGAGTGGTTACCCCAGATGATAACATTCTTCACGTCACTGACTTGGACATTAAGTCTCTCTGAAACCTGGCCAAGAGCCCTGTTGTGGTCCAGGCGGGTCAGGCAAGTAACATTCCTCTCGGGAATGGATGGAGCAAATTCTTTCAAGATAAGAGCATTGGTATTTGCTGGGTTGGCAACAACCAGAACCTGCAGAGTACAGACCAGGTATTGTATATCAACACACAGAAAAGGCAGAGAAACTAAGGGTACATACTAATTGAAACTTAGTTATATATCATTTGCAAAGCAGAAGGCAATGTGGGCTCTCAGTGATGTGTTGAGCATGCAAACTCATACAATAGGGCAAGCCGATTTTACAGTGCCACATAATGCACAATGAATGTACCACCACTCAGATGACTAAATTGAGTGCATGATGGCAAGGTATTACCAACTAAAGCTAAATGACTAGATTGGGTGCATGATGATAATGGATCACATTGTTAACACCCTCTTCCACCTACAGGTATAGTTTTAGATAAGTTTCTTTCAAAGTGGACCGCCTACATGACTGAACTGAGTGATTGATGACAGTGTATACCTTAACCCAAGTTGAGTGCATGATGACAACTAGAAAATTGGAAGGTGTATATATGCTGCAGCCTATACCTTGCAGTTGGGGGCCGCATGGGCTTCAAGGGCAGATGCTTGAGCCTTGTAGATTGAAACATTTTTTGACATCACATCTTTCCTCTCCATCCCCTCCTTCCTGGGAAATCCACCAACCATGACCGCAACATTCACACCAGTGCAGGCCTCCACAACATCAGTTGTAGCAACAACTCCTATAGTTCACCAACATTTAACAGCAGTAAGAAAGACAACCCACATAGAAGAGGCAGTACTTTCTCAACAAATTTATTAAAGCGAATCAGCTTACCCTTAAGAAGAGGAAATGCAGCATCAACCAACTCCATCTTAACACCGTTAAGAGCTTCAGCCGCTGGCGGAATATCAAGCATGTGCAAAATAACAGGCTGGTCTGCACCAAGCATAACTCCCCTAGCAATCATGGGAACTAGCGCATATCCAATTTGTCCTATCCAACAAAAACACAGATTAGCTCATATTGCTTCATAATTAGCACAGATCAAGGGAAACTTTACTTTTCAAATGTTTCGGTGTACAAATTGCTTTTACTGTGGCACAGCGAGAATGAATATGTCGTTGGAAACAAACAAACAAAAAAACTATTCAACTGCAGGATGATTCTGCTCAGCCTTCAGCAGTAAACAACTTTTCACATAATATTATGCGGGACCTTTCCATGAATTAAAAAGGTAAAATTTAGCGGGAATAGAAAATTCACTCAAAAATCGACTTAACTTACAAGATTACAGTTAGTTTCACTGAACCCTTCCCTGCCTTCATCTGTTTTCATTAGTTTGATACATTGCGGCCAGCTAACCATTTCCAGTTTTCTTAGATGCATTTCAGAATATAGCTCCACACTGGACAGGAACAGTGCCAATAATGTTCTGTGATTGTATGAATGAATGTGAATGCTAAGCATATGACCTAAGAAAATGGATAATGAGCACAATTGTCTAACTAAATTTGAGCTACCCCCATTTTTATGAGAACAAAAATGCAGGAACTCAGATATCATGCTACAACTGAATAACTTCAAATTCAGGCCCAAATAACTGCAAGCTTGGATGCCTATACCTATGCCTGGAATGTTTAAGGCAGATCTACTGACTATATTACATGATTACAAGACATATATGAACAGCTAAAATGTACATCAGGGGCAGTGATTATACCACCCAGGACGAATTCATGTAAGTTTTAAGCATGCAAACCCCATGCAATAACTAGATCCATAACCTAGGTCCCACAACATGCAATTCATCAAATCCGCTCGTTTGGTGTAATCTCTCCAAACTACTAACCACACAAACCATGCTACTATCTCAAAACATTCACTAGAACCCTTAAAAGGCTCCACTACAGATTACAGCACTGAAATCAAACTATTTAAGAGCAAGCAGACAAGCCAGCTAGTCCCTCCAAGCGCTAAACCACGTCATACCACGAGATCTATCCACCAAGAACAAAAACTCATCAGATCGGGCTAGCACCCAGGTTCGAATAAATTCCACAAGCTAGCCAAGGTCAGTGATAGTGAGCTCTTGCACTGGTCAAACCTACACGTCAACCCTAAATTCCTAAAAAACCATCAGATCAAGCGCAAACAACCGAGATCTAGCTAGTTACGCACACTCTAAACCCCGCTGGGTCGGATCGGATCGGCCTCGTTTACACCATGCCAGATCCGAGCCCGCCCCGGCAACGACGACGCCTGGTACTACGCGGATCGGGAGGAAGGGTTCGGCGCAGTACCTGCGGCGCCGGTGACGAGCACGCGCATCGGTTCCTTCGCCATCGGAGCGGGTGGGGGCGGCGACGGAGAGCTTCCGGAAGGTTCTGGAAGCGGGGGTTTGGGAGGCTTTAGAGGATGCAGCGCCCAAGGGATAGCGTAGACGAGGTAATGGATGGCCTCTATTTAACGACGTTGCTGTGACGGGGAAGGCTTGGGAACCCACTGCCACCCCCTGGATGATTGGATCAACAGCTCATCAGTCACTGACGGTAGGCCCGACAGAAGCGGGGGCCCGGCAATCAGTGTGCCAATGTGGTTTCTGACTCGTCGGTGGGCCCTAGGCAAAGCGGCTTGAGAGCAGTGTACGTGACGCCATGACGCTGCGGGCGCTGGCCCACCACCGTCCACGGCTTCGGCGATGAGATCTAGACGAACGTTACGGATGGGAGCGGTGGTGGGGCCCGGTGTCAGTTGGAGAACATGGCTGCTTCTGCAAGTTGTACCACACTATTCGGCTCTGCACTTTTGTTGCGAGTGGCGAGTTGTTTTACAGGACCAAAGCTTTGCTGCGACATTATCGTCGTGGAGGAGATGATGCTTCTCCCGAAACGTGGCGTGTAGAAGATGCCACTCTTCATAGTGCCCGTGGTGATAGGCTGATTGATGGCTACCGATGGGCGATGGCATCTGTGACCGCGCGTGTTTGGTTATCCACACATCCAAGATTTGTATGATCTACGACCTATCCCGATAAATATGCGGAGGGTCCCTAAACTTATATCAAAGGTGCCGGTTCTTAAATTTTTAAAATTCATATTTATATCACTAAACTTATCGTGGTGTGTTATATGGGTCCATAAACTATCAAAATATATTTTTAGGTTTTCGATCTTGTGCAAGGTGTCATCCAGGTCCATATAAACTTTTAAAACATATTTTTATAAACTCGATATGGGTATCATCATGAGCCCAAACACGCGAGAAAATAAGGACTCCAGCTTATTTTCACACTAGATATCTCTTTTTTTTGTCATATTTTGTGAGTTTGAGGACCCGGATGACATACTGGGACAAGTTCGGGGACTTGACAATAAAATTTGAAAGATTAGAGACATAAATGGCACACGTAGACAAGTTCAGGGATCTAAGCATTTTGAGAGTTTGGAACCTAAATAACTCTGCATAACAAGTTTAGGAACCACTAGTGTAATTTACTCTATCGTCTCTGATCTAAAGCATGTGCATCTGGTCCCGATCCAGCAGCTAATGTTTGTTTAGCAGTTGTATGGATACATATCACTTTCATAGTCGTACATCTCATTTAACCAACACACATTTTTATGATATGTGCTATGATGAAAGAGAAAGTACCTGTCTATTTAGATTTAAATCTCCAGTTTCAAAGTAGTGTTCGTACTTTTTTTTGGCAATTTTTTTAGTTGTAGCAACACGTCTATTGACTAAGATATTTGTTGTTTACTTCATCAATATCAAAATTCTGCCAGTCCTTTTGTAAACATTTAGGAACATGGACTGTGTGTATATGCATTCATAAAAGGGCAAGTGAGATGTGTGTATGCGGGCATTTACAAGTTCTTTTTTAGAAAAATCTTGGCTTGCCAATCCCACTCGTTAGACTGCTACCACGATCTCTCTTAGGACTTGACGATGTTGTAAGACATGTAGTCGAACTTCCTGGTCAAATAAACAAGTTATCTTAGATGTGAACAAAATATTTAAGATACAAAGATGAATTTATCTTTGGCCTAGGATGAATGGTTTCATTGTGTCTGGCTGCGGTCTTTTGTGGAATGGTTTCATTATGCAAGTCTTCCTCACCTCCCACCCCTTTACTATTCACAGGCACATGTCTACACTTTAACATGCCGCCACCTCTATTTTGTACTCACCCACCACAAAATCGGACGCCACCCATCTTGGTTGTACCATCCGTTCTTTATATAGTCAGGGGCGAAGCCAGGAAACTAAAATAGGGGGTGACCGGTTTTAGGAACCGGTGGGGGGGGGGCTGAAACTTAACATACTACTAGGTAAGTACCCGTGCATTGCTACGGGTATGATACAAGGAGTAAAAATAAATAGATCACATGAAAAATACAATTTTAATGGCTATAGGGTCGCACCGAAGTCCATGGAAGTTAATACTTTTGTTTTTCGCTTTCGCAAAGCCATGGACGGTGGGCTATAAAACCGTGATTGATTCTGCTACGTACGCTATGACTCTATTAATTTATATACAGTACAAGTTATTAATTGAACGGTGATGTTGCTACGGGTACATACATAAAGCACACTGATTTTCCTCTTTAAAATCTTGCATGTAACAAAATTTTACAATGAAAGGTGAGTCCATGACTGCCGACAAATGGCTTCATGAATTAATCTTCTTGCCTCCTACCTGCTTATGATATATATCTTCTTGCCTCTTACGTGCTTATGATATACCCTACGTTAGACACAATAGCAATGACATGACTGGTAAATGATGAGATAATTAAGGACCTCTCATACTAGGCACTTATATGTTTTGGTGATTTTGGATGACAACATGATTAGTCATTTAACTTGTTTGCTTAAGCATATGAGAAGGTTTCTATTCTTCTGGATATTCAAAGAATATGATTGTTGAAGAATGAAAGATCATTATTTGTATAAAAGACAAGAAAGCAAACAAGTGGTAATCATCCCATGCAACTAAGTCATACAATGACAAGTGATTGGAAATGACAAGTGAGACAAGGACTTAAGTACATTGACTTTGCTTCTATTCTTAGAGTTGGCCATGAAAGTGATGACACTGTTCGGATACATGACCGTGGAGTTATGGAACCATCTGAGATTAAATTCATGTATCCTAGAGATCAAAATGGCAGTTGGGGAAAAGTGAGTGGTCTTTACACTACGATACTTGTCAATAGTTTTGGGATAAATCATTTGAAGAAATTGAGATTTCTTTGGGCTTGTTCCATAGCAATGGTTACATTCAAAATGAGACATGATTCTATGGATAGTATATGGTCTCAAGTGCATTGAAGCTTATGGACAAGTCAATTACCAAAGAAGACATTCAAATCAATTGAAGAATTGGATTTCAATGTGGATTTCATGATGATGCAATGCAAAGCAAAGCTTAATTTGGCAAGAGAGGACGGAAGGGATCTAGATGGTAGTGACGTTCCTAACAAGGTGAAGGGCAAGTTGGTCTTGTAGCCGAGGGACTTTGTTGGTGGAAAGGTCTAGCATCTTAGTTTGGGTTCTATACGTCGATCAAGCCATATCAAGTGAAGAAATGTGAAGCATCTAATCTTTATTTGATCATATACTGGAATGGCTTATGAATTCTTTCATACAATGGGAATTCTAAGTCATTGGCTCAAGATGGATGTGCTCATCAATATGAAGATGAATTTGTCTTTTTTGTTTCTCCATGCACAAGATGAATTTTAATTTGAGACTTTGCAGGGAGGTAGTGAACATCATAATCTATATTAGAAATATTTTACGAATTTTCATCACTACTTTCTATATAACATTGTATTTTAAGGATAAATTTATTATTAAATATATTGCCCAATCAAAACAGTGACAAAAATTTTAGGATATTTTTAACATATATTATATTGTCTACTATAATTTTGTAAAAGTTAAACTTTAAATTTCACTTGTGCATGGAGAAAAAAAGACAAATTGTGTTAAGGGGTAAATTGAACCAAATGACATAGTTTAGGGGGTAAACTAAACCCGGAATTACTTTAGGGGGTTATCCAAACTTTGGCTATACTTCAGGGGAGTAATTTGAACTTTTTCCTTCCTGATTTTTCTCTCATGAGATTCATGTTCTGTGCATGCTAACACATATTATTGTATTTTACAGTGTGTTGATAACTTGATCGATTCTCTGCATATTGCTAGGCA
Organism: Echinochloa crus-galli; assembly: GCA_900205405.1. Lineage (NCBI taxonomy): Eukaryota > Viridiplantae > Streptophyta > Magnoliopsida > Poales > Poaceae > Echinochloa > Echinochloa crus-galli. Next base: position 316,140 of record OAMR01000256.1, read on the forward strand.
CAAGGTCTATTGTTGGTTTCCTCTGTGGAAAACCGGTCTGACCGCTTTACCAAAGCGGTCTGACCGCTTTACCAAAGCGGTCTGACCGCTTTACCAAAGCGGTCTGACCGCTTTACCAAAGCGGTCTGACCGCTTTACCAAAGCGGTCTGACCGCTTTACCAAAGCGGTCTGACCGCTTTACCAAAGCGGTCTGACCGCTTTACCAAAGCGGTCTGACCGCTTTACCAAAGCGGTCTGACCGCTTTACCAAAGCGGTCTGACCGCTTTACCAAAGCGGTCTGACCGCTTCAAGCGGTCTGACCGGTTTTAGGAACCGGTCTGACCGGTTTCAGTGCTGACAGTGTGAAAAAGTTTGTTATTTGCAGAATTCACCTATTCACCCCCCTCTAGGTGACATCAAGGTCCTTTCATTAAGGACACATGTGAATATATGGTTAGAAAATAGCTATGGCAAACATCTTTTTGTTGAGCTCTTAGATCAATGTATATTAGTGGATGAGCACGGCCGGCAGATGGGGGGCCGTCTGCGATGAGGTAGGGTTGCACCGGGGAGGACTGTGCCACGGAGGACTGCTCGGTGCTGGATCTCCTTGGAACGATGGCTGCAGGCAGGTGGTTACGCAAGGATGTGGGCTGCGCCGGGCAGGTCAACACGGTGGAGGAACGACGTATGTGAACACAGAATCTGGTGGCTAGGGTTTATAATGGGAAGTGCGGGTGATTGGCGAGTCCATGGCACGGATGGAGGATGGGGCATGGTGGACCGTGAGCAAAAGAAAGGTCCACTATGGACAGGGGGAGGGCGGAGAGAGAAATGGCGAGTATAATTCAATTTTGATGGCGCTAAGGCCACACCGAAGATGACGGGCAGAACGTCGCGAGGTTTTGCGACGTGGCTACAACGTTCATTTTTATTAGTAGAGATTTTCAGTGCTTGTATAGTTTCATCTGGAGATACAAATTACAACCATGAAACTCCCAGTAAACCTTAAATACTTCATTTACATGTCTTATGTACAAGATGTGTAGTTCCCTGCCAGGTCTTGGTAGCTACAAGCAAGACCAACAGGCAACAGAAAGGTCTACAATGATAGCTAGACCAATTCCGGATAGTGGCTAAATAATTTTTGCACTCCAATCTTGTAAGCTGTAAGCGCTAAGTAATCTTTAGAATGCCCTTCTCGATAATGAAAAATTGCCAAAATCTGAAGCACCTGACAAGAGGGCAGGAAACTAAAATTTAGCATTGAACACTAAAATTGAACACATTTAGCATTAAGAATATTCAGCAACCTGCCTCTTTTGCTACACTTGAACTCTGCTTTGCTTTGCATAGTGTTTTCACCATCAATGAGAGCACCTGTGGCACCATCAGTGTGCTGTACAACCCATCGGCATAAAACACCAAAACCTGATGAATACACAATGAACATACATGTTAGCAAAGAAGTAACAATATGATCCGAGCAACTTGCAACACCAGACATGAGGTACACTAATGTTGTTACTTTGGTAAAAAAAAAGAAAGAGAAACACCATGAAAAAGAGGTGAAAGTTGAAAACTGAAGCAGCTAGCACCCAACAGTAGCAAGCCATACCAGCGATCAGCCAAACAGATCCGGAGTACTTGCAGATAGATCTTAGAAACCCTTTGTTCTAGCAAGATGGACTAAAGATAAACCCTTAGAACCCTTTGAACCATGATGGCGTAGCATTTGTACCTAAAGATAAACTATGCCTGAACTTGGATGCCCATGCTAAGAAAGCCCAAGTAAAATATATCCTGATCGAACTAAGCTGCTGGCCTGACCTGATCAGCTGGTATCGGTGGCTGGTAACTGCAAGAATACAAAGCCATGTTCAAGTCTGTTTCAAAAATAGATGAATAAATAGTTAGAATCAGAGAAACGCTATCCTAACTGGTGATCCAATGTATAGGAAACAAATTGTAGCAAACTCGTGCCATGATTTCTCCCAAGCCTAACTTTTATGTTTGAAGGAACATCTGTCCATATCACTCTCATATTATAAGTTATTGGCCCATATACCCCATGCACCATATTCGAATATTATAAATTGTGATGATAATGTATCTAGCATAAGCAACATACATGCAAAAGGAAATGACGTGACTGTACATACCTAGGGGACGATGTATCCAGCTCCTTCTTTGACAAATTAATAGTGTTGGTAATCAAGGACACATGACGAATGGTCTCAATACTGCCATCGAAACATGAAGGGATCAGATTAAATATCTTTAAAAAATATATGAATATCAGAAAATATCCAACTGCTTGATCTGGTAAGCAAGTTTAGAGTCCTTTTGTTAACGGTCTTCACTTCAATCTCTTTTCCCTGTATTTTCTGGAAAATTGTCCTCAACAGAGGCCAGTGCCTCAAATTGCTTTGCCTGGACTTTCTCTAAAACAGATTGCCTTAGACATTCATTCTTTTAAGGAATGTTGGAAGTAGAACTATAAAAACAAGTGTGAAACCACACAATGTCATGCTTCTTTTAACGACAATAATCGCAATCTTGTAAAATTTTACATGAGTTTAAAATTTCATAATAAGAGATTAAAAGCAAGAAACAGCTCAATCTGTTACCAGAACCACCATGATTGTTTTGGATAATTCCAATTAAGGTAAAAATAATTAGAATTGCATGACAGCAAAAAATCTTTTTTTATGGAAGATAAGACGCAGCCATGAAAGATTTTTTTCTGTATCTTTTCTATCTGACTATAACTGTAGCATGTAGGCAGCCATGGGGTTGCTGAACTAACTATGAAACCATGGATGCAGTCGTTAGGTAAAAGTAGCAAACATGAGCCTCTTTAATTTGGGATTTCATTTAGCATCAGCATAGAGCATCCTACACTGAATATATACATGTTGTGATGGCAGAAGGACCATAAACATTCTCCGAACTGCAAGAGCATAATTCTTTCTAAAACAAATCCTAAGTAACACAGAAGGCGGCATGAGCACCAAGGTATCAAGATTTAACTGCCAGCTCCCTCACCCCCTTTTTTATAAGTGACTTTTGTACCAACATTTAATCCAGTTGAAAGGGATTGTAGAAGCAAGTTATGCTCTACTGATGCAGATGGCTGATCAAAAGCACTATTGCTAAAAATTGGAGTGTTTGCAGGTTCTTGTTGGAACACTTGAGAATCCTTGTGAATCTGCCCCAAATCAGAAACCCTACATCCCAAATTCCAACCTTTATGCCCCAACATCAACAGGTTGTACTTAAGGATCACGTAAATGAACTATGACATGAGCGTTCGTCTCGGATGAACTCACCATACAGGGTAGTGGGGTCTGTCTTCCGCCGCAATCGTCGTCTATCACGGCCAATGGCTTGCCCGCTACCAGCAGCTTTCTCGTCCTCCTTCCTTCTCCTTCGTGTGGAGAAGGGGCGGCGCGGTCGAGGATGGGATCACCGCTGCACTGCACTGCACAACGCAGCTGCGGGAGGAGCAGAGCGGGACACCTGCCGACGCCGACGCCACAAGCAGGGCCATCTGCAGGGGAGAGGAGAGGTGGATCTGGAGGCGCGCACGGTGGACCCCGGCGGGGTCGTGGCGGCCTGGCGGCGGCGGATCTTGGTGCTCTCGGTGGAAGAACAGCGTTGGAGATCCACGCGATAGCGGCGGTGGCCTGACGGGGGAGGGATTCGCGGCGGCGCACGGCTGCGAGGGAGAGGGCGGCAGCCGGTGGCGCGAGCTGGCGAGGGAGTGGGAGGGGGGCACGGCTACCGAGGGATCCCGGCGAGGCCGGGGCCAGGGGCGGCGCGTGAGCCGCGAGCAGGGGAGGGGCGACGCGGCGTGAGGAGCAATGCAGATGGTTTCCTGCGGCTGCAGGGGAAGGAGGGTTTGCGACGGGGGTCTACGGACGGGCGGACGGAAGAGCGGAGGACGCCGGTCCTGTTTCGCGGAGGGGAGAGGGGAGGAGTGTGGGTGATTCGCACGAACCGTCCGATGACCCGTGTACGGATGGCCTCCGTGGATTCACAGACCGTAGGGGCTGTAGCTCCGCCGCTGTATATAGTAGTACACGGCAAAAAGACCAAAAAATATATATTCAGACTATGGGAGCAGAATCTAGAAGTAGCACAACACTATAATGGCAAATGAGTTATGGCCTCGTTTAGTTCCGGAAAGTGAACCCCCAAATTGGGACTGGCCGGCCTGACGCGCGTCAGATCGGTCACTGTAGCATTTCGTTTGTATGTGCGAAAAATTGTCCAAAAATTTATTAATTAGGCTCAAAATGTTCGTCTCGCAGAGTACAACAAAACTGTGTAATTAGTTTTTGATTTCATCTACATTTAATACTTCATGCATGTTATGACATTTTGATGCGATGGGAATCTTCTTTTTGCATAGTAAATTTGGGAGTAGAAACTTTGGATCTAAACAGGGCCCTCTCATTTGCATCCCCACTCTGCCCTGGTAGTACATCAAAGCCAAAAGGAACAAGCGATGAAGAATCAAACAAGCCAGGTGACCACCTTTTGGAATGATGAATTAATTGCTGTGATTCTCTAATCTGTCTGCCCCTCTACACGCCACGTACAAGGACGTGCATCATGTTGTGCCAGGACCAGACAGTCCCTAACTAACCCGGCCGATAACACTAGTGACGTTCAAACGAGGCTCAGAACCCAGAGCGCGCATGCCCCGGGTAAGCCGGGACGTGTGTGCACAATCACGCAACCACTTCACGGACAAACATGAAGCGCAAACTGCACCGCTACTACGGGGCTATAGTACCTCTACTAGTACTCCGTAGAGTACTACGAGTAGAGACTACGGAGTAGAGAGAGTACTACTCCTACTCTACTGCGTCAACATGTGTACGTACGGAGCAGCAGAGTTGCTGCTTCCGGGATTGGCAGTGCATCAAGCCCCAAACGCGCAATCACACCAACACCACGCAGGACCATGCTACACACTCACCCGTCGATCGAGAGATGCGACTAGTAGCCGCTGGACCCGGCGAGCCCGCGCTCGAAAGGGATCGCAGGAGGTTGCCCGTTTAGGCCGGGGGGGCGATGCGAGCGTAGCGTTTATTGGGGATCACCCATCACTGGTTCGAGCGTCAGCTAGAGCTGGCACAGGCAGCCCGCCCGCCTGCGACGGGACGGGCAGGCGCAGGGCAGCAGCAACTGGCCGCCAGATCTTGGCAGGGCGGGTGGGGGTGACCACTCCACGCTGCGCAAAAGTGAGATCGTGGGGAAGGAAGGACCGCTCGCCCCCGGAATTAAGCAGCGCTCGCGTTCGTCATCATCATCAGTTATTTAAAGCGTCAACTTCTGAATCTGAACCGACTTGATGACCGGCTTGTGGATTTGTATTCATCCATGCGCATGCTGTTCTGTCTTTTGCTTAATATATCCAGGCGTTTATTTCCTTCATTTGATTTGATCTGCCGTGGGATTATTAATCTATGTTTCAGAGTCATATGGCAGACCGGGAACGCCAAGGCGGCAGCATACTTCTATGAAACACCTTGTTGGTGTCTTGTTCTGGCCGGGAGTTTTTAATTGTTGTTACTAACGCATACTCCCGGGAGTAGAAAAATATTTGAATGCGGGAACAGCGGAATATAAGGAGAAGATTAATCACGAGAGGATACATGCAAAGTCACTAGGGGTTTACAGAACTTTGCAGTCTAGCTAAGCTAGGTTAAACTTTTTTCAGTAGTAAGTTTAGGTTCGGTGCCTATCTGATTGCCTAGAGCACTTACTACTGAAAACTTTGCACTTACTGCCTAGTGCAAAGTCACTAGGGGTTTACAGAACTTTGCAGTCTAGCTAAGCTAGGTTAAACAAACGAAAACTTTTCAGTCTAGCTAAGCTAAGCTAGGTTCGGTGCTGATTGCAATTCACAAATAATGTGCTCAAACAGCTAGGCTTTGTTTAGATGCAAAATAGGGGGCGAGGATTTGGAAGTTTGGAGTCACTTCGTAATCATTGCGTCACTGTAGCATTTTGTTTGTATGTGCGAAAAATTGTTCAAAAATTGATTAATTAGGCTCAAAATGTTCGTCTCGCAGAGTACAACAGAACTGTGTAATTAGTTTTTGATTTTATCTACATTTAGTACTCCATGCATGTTATGACATTTTGATGTGATGGGAATTTTCTTTTTGCATAGTAAATTTGGGAGTAGAAATTCTGGATCTAAACAGGTGTGACTGATAAAATGATGACAATGGTAGTGATGGAAAGCTTTGGGGGCACAATGATGAATAAGGTTTCTGAACTTATCAATTTAATGGCAAGGGCATTGTATAATACCTGTCTTGGTAATAGCTTGAGGGCTCTTGTCAGCTGGTAGTAGTTATTAGCTCACAGGGTAACCAAGTGTTAAGGTGGGTCCGCTTCAATTAAATAAATCGACCTTTTCAATCGCCCCACAAGTTTGCTTTCCTTCTCAGAAGTGTTAACCTGTGCATGCGGCAACTTCTGAAAAATTTATTTTCTCTTATTCGGTAGCAAACTTATTACCCGGCAGCTCCTACTATCTGGTTTTACACTAGTGGTGGCGGGCCCAGGATTGTGACTTTGGGTATTCGAAATTTCTAAATGGTTTACTTTTTTTGACAGCCTATACACATAAATACAGGGGCGAAGCCAGGAAGGGAAGGCAGGGGCGGCTGATGACCTTCTTCCTTGCTCCCCCAATTCCTTCATCAATGGCCTCAAAAATTTAGGGGGGCTGTGGGGGGCTCCATGGTGATTTGGGCAGTAGGGAGGGCTGGAGCGGGGCTATTTTATTTGCGGTCGACCGCACTGAGCCTTCCGTGCAGTCGATTCCTTTTCGGTCGCTGGCGGACACTGGCGCTGGTCATTTCATTTTTGGGAAACGCGACACGTGCTGTTGTCCCCCGACACGTTTTTCCACGGAGCCGCGTCTTCACTGTGAGGTTTACGTCTCTCGCACAAGGCATGAGCCTGATAATTTTACGCTCATTTTTTTTCTTCGGGCCCATTCTCTTTTTTTTTTGCTTCACCCATTTTCTTTCTTTTTAGCATGATTATGACCCAATCTCTTTATGGTTCCAAAAAATCTCTTTTAGGTCATTCGGGACCTTGGAGAACGGGTGAATAAAATGGGTAGGGGGAGTCAAATAAAAGCTAATTTCAACTAAAAATGTTTTAATAAAAGTACATAAAAATTAACAAAGCAATATTATCAATCTCATCAGACATGGTAAGATAAAATATGTTCAGATCTTCAGCTGATCTCCCTTCAATAGTTTACTGCTTTCTAGACCTGATAAAAAGTTAAAAAATAGGAACGATTAGCATTTGTATTTCACATAATTTATATTATCAATCTTATGCGACAGTGCTGGTATGTTTCAAAAAATTAATTACAGTGCTGGTATGTTTCAAAAAATTAATTTTCAAAAAAGATAAAGTGCTGTATTGTATATAAATGATTTTTTTACATAATATAAATAAAAACAATGTAAAATTATCTTTACACCAAAATTTAGTACGTAGAAAAGCTTTGTCCAAAAGAAAGTTATAAACAACTATGATAGTAAAAGCTTTGCTATATATGATATAAAAGTTTTCATAGTACGCAGTGATTTGTAACAGTACAAAATAGAAAAAAAAATATAAAATTTAATACATAGATAACTTTTCTCTAGGAAAACTTTAATGTAAAAAACTTTCGTGCATATATCAAAAGATGATCATGATCTAATTCTGACAGGTCATTGATTACTAAAATATGGTTTTACAGTCACCGAGTCCTGGCCTGAAAAGTCAGGTTTCCGGGATTATGGGAGCAGAGCAGCAGGAAAAAAGGTAAAACTAATATTTTCTGTCAACAGTGTGAGAGTGGCCATATCATATATTTTAATCCCTTTTGTCTTCACAAATTGCCCCAAGCACCCCCAAACTGAAAACTATCTGAGGCTTTTTTACAGCTTTTGGGAGATACTAGATCATAACACACAAGAAACTAATATTTCAGAATGAAAAATTGTTGATGAAAATACATGCAAAGCATTGCATGGCAGCAATATGCCCAATGGCATGGAACAATGAAATCAGCAAAAATGAAAATGCTAGTCTGAATCTGATGATTCAGATCCCATAGAAAAAATGATTCATATGATGAAAATAACCAAAAAGTGTCGCATATGTCAAAGTCTAAAAATAAAGCTGATATAAGCAGCATCGAAAGTTGAGAACAATGCATGAGTAATGTTCTTACTGCCAAGGATGAAGTGTGAGTAGCATGAACATGCATGAATTGGGCAGGGCATGAATAGAGTATAAGAGTACTATAGTCAGTTAGAATTTTCTATAATATCTGACGAATAACTTTTCTCTAAAAAAACGGTCATGTAGAAAACTTTAGTACAAAGAAAGCTTAATGGAAAAAGGTAATAAATAAGTATATGACAGTAAAAGCTTTGCTATATAGCTATATAGCTATTCACTGATGGAAACATCTTTAGATAATAACCTTGTACCAAACAGAAGAAAAGAATCCACTTATATAAAAGAAACATGAAGCTTGTTATAATCATATCAAGCTGGTTTCCTAGATAATAAGTTAATCTAGTTAGATTCAACACATGATAGGAAACCCATACTAAAATCAGACAGATAATAGTTCTCAATGGTGGATATATACCTACCTTCAAAAATCGAACTGCAAGTGTTAGATCTGTTCACCTTCAGGGATATCCGACGAGGTGAGGATGGCATCTATTATGTAGAAAGCTATCAATTTAATAAGCCTAAGGAACACAGCGAACTTGTGAAAATATCACAAGGTATGGTCACAAACTCACCCACAGTATGAAGCCAAAAGTTATGTGTAGTAAAAAGGGGCAGGTTTAACTGTGCAAAAACAACATAATGTTTTTGGAAGGTAATTTGCAAAGGAGTAAAAGTAAATGGTCTAAACTTTTTTCTATACAAGTTTACAAAAACAACTTTTCTATATAACTTTCCGAGAAAAAAACTTCTCTACAATCTGTTTAGAGAACTTGTTTAATACAACTTTCCAATAGGCAATCTTTACAAGTACCTTTTGTAAATAACCTTTTTACAAAAGTTGTTTTAATAATCTTTTCAGAAAAGTCATTGACAAAAGTTATGTAATAACATTTTTTTCAAGAACAAAGTTGTTCCATAACATTTGAGAGAAACATTATTCCATAACATTTCAGATTAAAATTATGTTTTAAAGTTCTTTTAGATTATTTCAAGAAATATGTCGTTATGTAACAATATATTTAAAACAAAGTTATTCATCTTTTAAGAATCTTCGTAAAAACATTTTTAGACTGTATGTAACAAGAAAAAAGTTTTTTTAATAATCTTTTCAGAAAAGTTATTGACAAAAGTTATGTAATAACATTTTTCAAGAATAAAGTTGTTCATAACATTTGAGAGAAACATTATTCCATAATATTTCAGATTAAGGTTATGTCTTATAGTTCTTTTAGATTATTTCAAGAAATATGTTGTTATGTAACAATATATTTAAAACAAAGTAATTCATCTTTTAAGAATCTTCATAAAAACATTTTTAGAATAACATCTTTAGACTGTATGTAACAACATTTTCAGAAAAAAGTTTTTTAATAATCTTTTCAGAAAAGTTATTGACAAAAGTTATGTAATAACATTTTTCAAGAACAAAGTTGTTCCATAACATTTGAGACAAACATTATTCCATAACATTTCAGATTAATGTTATGTCTTAAAGTTCTTTTAGATTATTTCAAGAAATATGTTGTTATGTAACAATATATTTAAAACAAAGTTATTCATCTTTTAAGAATCTTCGTAAAAACATTTTTAGACTGTATGTAACAAGAAAAAAAAATTTAATAATTTTTTCAGAAAAGTTACTGACAAAATTTATGTAATAACATTTTTCAAGAATAAAGTTGTTTCATAACATTTGAGAGAAACATTATTCCATAATATTTCAGATTAAGGTTATGTCTTCCGGTTCGTTTAGATTATTTCAAGAAATATGTCGTTATGTAACAATATATTTAGAACAAAGTTATTCATCTTTTAAGAATCTTCATAAAAACATTTTTAAAACAACATTTTTAGACTGTATGTAACAACATTTTCAGAAAAAGGTTTTTTAATAATCTTTTCAGAAAAGTTATTGACAAAAGTTATGTAATAACATTTTTCAAGAACAAAGTTGTTCCATAACATTTGAGAGAACATTATTCCATAACATTTCAGATTAAGGTTATGTTTTCTAATAGTTCAATTTTATAATATTTTTATAAATACAAAAATTGCACATGTAAAATTAACAATCACCGACTCAAAAAAAGAACTAAATAAGTAGCGAGTAAAAAATTCAGAAGTAGAACCAACCATTTGAATTGTCATCTAGAAGCAATCTAAAAGAACTAACCTTGAGTCCTTGACAGGCATACACCTAGCTATCTGAAAATGATAAGTACCTGCAACACTGCAATAGCCTTGAAAGGTAAGCATTATCCACATCCACTAAAATATTATAAACAACTCGTGCAAACAACTTCTGAATTTATCTTATCATCAAAACTTTTGTTTATAACTTTAAGTGGAAACCTTTCTAGTAACTTCTCGCAAGAAGTTTGATGAATAATTTATCAACAAAACTTTTTTATATAACTTTTACCAGACAAATATTAAAATATTTCTAGAAAGTTGTTATACAAATTTATCTAGATAAGTTATGCATATAACTTTTCTATATAACTTTATTGCAAAATTATTTATACAAATTTATCTAGACAACTAAGCACAAAACTTTTATGTATAACTTTATTGCATAAAGTTTAGCACAAAACTAACTTTTGGATATAACTTGTCCAAATAACTTATCAACATAACTTCTGATAATAAAATATGGAACACACATAACTTATCAACATAACTCTGATGAATAACTTATTAACAAAACTTTTTTATATAACTTTTAACAGAAACCTTTATAGGACAACTTCTTGAAATAACTTTTATAAGCACTTACAAATATAAATTTTGTTTATAAGTCTCTCTTTATAATTTTTACAGAAAACTTTTGTTAACAACTCTTGTGTAAAACTAAGCTAAAAGCTTATGAAGAAAACTTTTTAAGGAAAGGGATCTCATGTAATTTTTTTTAGCATCAACACATCCGTACTGGCAAACTATTTGTTTTATAACAGAGGGGTGGTCTTGGGATTGTACCATACTACCAACACTAGGCCCCATAAATTAATGTAATTAGCAGTACAAGTTATAGAGGCCGAGTGGTGTTGTGCTGACTGTTTACATGCAAATAGAAATACAAGCAATCCAATCCATATGTAATTTTTGAATTATTATACCTGACAAGATGCACAATTGCAAGCTTGCTTCCCTTGCTTGGTTGTTGGTAATGATGCCGTAGTGGATAGTATAAGACCAAGTTGCTGGTGCACATGCAGAGCTCTGAGAACCAAGGAGGCAGATGTGTCCACTAGATGCTGCAGAGTTGGAAGACAGGAGCAAGTAAGTGTACGATTGTACTACTAGCTATCTATCCAGTAGTAGATTAGTAACATCAAATCAATTTGAAAGACACGGGCATATATATGATACATATGCAGGCTTTGGTTGGCGTGATGGTTGATTCAATCCAATAGCTAGGTACCTGAATTGCTTGCTTGCTAGTGGTAGCAGACGACCAACCAAAGCCTGCATGTATCATATATATGCCCGTGTCTTCCAGATTGATTTGATGTTACTAATCTACTACTGGATAGATAGCTAGTAGTACAATCGTACACTTACTTGCTCCTGTCTTCCAACTCTGCAGCATCTAGTGGACACATCTGCCTCCTTGGTTGTTGGTAATGATGCCGTAGTGGATAGTATAAGACCAAGTTGCTGGTGCACATGCAGAGCTCTGAGAACCAAGGAGGCAGATGTGTCCACTAGATGCTGCAGAGTTGGAAGACAGGAGCAAGTAAGTGTACGATTGTACTACTAGCTATCTATCCAGTAGTAGATTAGTAACATCAAATCAATTTGAAAGACACGGGCATATATATGATACATATGCAGGCTTTGGTTGGCGTGATGGTTGATTCAATCCAATAGCTAGGTACCTGAATTGCTTGCTTGCTAGTGGTAGCAGACGACCAACCAAAGCCTGCATGTATCATATATATGCCCGTGTCTTCCAGATTGATTTGATGTTACTAATCTACTACTGGATAGATAGCTAGTAGTACAATCGTACACTTACTTGCTCCTGTCTTCCAACTCTGCAGCATCTAGTGGACACATCTGCCTCCTTGGTTGTTGGTAATGATGCCGTAGTGGATAGTATAAGACCAAGTTGCTGGTGCACATGCAGAGCTCTGAGAACCAAGGAGGCAGATGTGTCCACTAGATGCTGCAGAGTTGGAAGACAGGAGCAAGTAAGTGTACGATTGTACTACTAGCTATCTATCCAGTAGTAGATTAGTAACATCAAATCAATTTGAAAGACACGGGCATATATATGATACATATGCAGGCTTTGGTTGGCGTGATGGTTGATTCAATCCAATAGCTAGGTACCTGAATTGCTTGCTTGCTAGTGGTAGCAGACGACCAACCAAAGCCTGCATGTATCATATATATGCCCGTGTCTTCCAGATTGATTTGATGTTACTAATCTACTACTGGATAGATAGCTAGTAGTACAATCGTACACTTACTTGCTCCTGTCTTCCAACTCTGCAGCATCTAGTGGACACATCTGCCTCCTTGGTTGTTGGTAATGATGCCGTAGTGGATAGTATAAGACCAAGTTGCTGGTGCACATGCAGAGCTCTGAGAACCAAGGAGGCAGATGTGTCCACTAGATGCTGCAGAGTTGGAAGACAGGAGCAAGTAAGTGTACGATTGTACTACTAGCTATCTATCCAGTAGTAGATTAGTAACATCAAATCAATTTGAAAGACACGGGCATATATATGATACATATGCAGGCTTTGGTTGGCGTGATGGTTGATTCAATCCAATAGCTAGGTACCTGAATTGCTTGCTTGCTAGTGGTAGCAGACGACCAACCAAAGCCTGCATGTATCATATATATGCCCGTGTCTTCCAGATTGATTTGATGTTACTAATCTACTACTGGATAGATAGCTAGTAGTACAATCGTACACTTACTTGCTCCTGTCTTCCAACTCTGCAGCATCTAGTGGACACATCTGCCTCCTTGGTTGTTGGTAATGATGCCGTAGTGGATAGTATAAGACCAAGTTGCTGGTGCACATGCAGAGCTCTGAGAACCAAGGAGGCAGATGTGTCCACTAGATGCTGCAGAGTTGGAAGACAGGAGCAAGTAAGTGTACGATTGTACTACTAGCTATCTATCCAGTAGTAGATTAGTAACATCAAATCAATCTGGAAGACACGGGCATATATATGATACATGCAGGCTTTGGTTGGTCGTCTGCTACCACTAGCAAGCAAGCAATTCAGGTACGCTATTGGATTGAATCAACCATCACGCCAACAACATGCATGCAGGAATTACCCTCACCGTGCGTCAAGGACCACCGTGGGAGCACCGCACTGCGGAGCTGCGGCCACCCTCACCAAGCCGCGCATCCATGCCCGCCGCGGGAGCACCGCACCAGCCAAGCGCCCTGTGCCTCTCCAGGCGATGGGGCCCAAGCCCGCTGTGGGAGCAGAAGCACCGTGCACGCCGAGCATCAAAGCCCACCTCGCCGAGCCGCGCGGGCACCGCACCGTCGAGCGCGGCCGCGCGTCTATACTCGGGACGACATCTCTGTACTGCAACCTCGCTGGGTCGCGCGTACCCGCCGCCGCTGGAGCTCCCCGCCGCCGCGGTCGCATGCGGTGCTGCCCGCTCCACCGGATCTAGGGGGATGCGAAAGGGAAAGGGTCGCGCATACCCACCCGCAGCGGGAGCTCCTCACCGCCGTGGCCGCAAACGGCGGTCCCCCCTCCACCGGATCTACGCGGCTAGGTGAGGAAAATCATGAGGGGATGTTGATGCCACGCTCACCAGGCCCCCGCTTCTACTTCGGCAAGGAAGGCCCGCGCGGGGTAGCGAGCTCCGGCGGGGCCGCCACGCGCGAGCGAGGGAGCTCCGCCGGGGCCGCACGCGCGAGCGAGCGAGCTCGCTCCACCCCCGGGGCCGCTGCGGGGGCGCCTCCCTGAGGTAGCTCGCCGGATCTAGATCGGGAGACAAACGAAGAGAGGAAAGAGAAGGGGAAGGGGAATGGAGAGAGGGGGGCTGCTCAAATTATAAGAATGGGGTGGGCCCTGAGCGCGTGGGGAAAAAAGAGAAAGAGAGAGGAGGGAGCGCGATAGTGCGGTCGGAGGACCGGAAATTTCCTTCCGTGCGGTCACCCGCAGAAACAAGATTGCGGGCTGGAGCCCCCCAGCCCCCCTAGATTCGCCACTGCATAAATAGAGTCAAAATGTACTTAATGATTTGTTTTTCGGGCAAAATGTATTTAATGATTAACATAGCAAAAACCAATATCTCAAATATATAGAGGGTACAATCATAAAGGAAAACATAAAAAGAAACAAATAAAAACTTACAAATTATAGGACAACTTTCCGGTCCTTCATACTCTGAAAATAGGAGATGATGTCCCCATCCTTACTATTAGTTTGCGAGAAGAAGTCTCTTTCAATGAATGTAACCAAGCAACCATTCAAATATTTCTGCCCCTTATTGCTTTTTTTTTAGGAGAGCCCCATATTGCTTCTTCGCTTGTTTTTTGCTTATTTTTGATCAAGTTCATTATAGAATGGGAGATGACGTTCTGGTGGGAGGGAGTGGCCGAGTGGGCTTGGGCCATTTGCTGGTGTTTGGCCCATTTCGAGGAGAAGATGTGGCCTGGTCTGATAGTTTAGCATTTCTCCATTTTTTTCAGTATATATACATGTATATACTATATATACCTAATTTTTTTGCAAAAATAATGGGTATTCAATGAATACCCATAAATACCAAGTGGGCCCGCCTATTAAACGTTTATTAGTTCTTACCTTTGTGCAGCGAGATTAGAGGAGAAAACAACCAAAGGTTATTTTGGCTTGAAATTGGACAACTAGACTTTCTTTTTTTTTTTCCGCGAATGAGACTTTCCTTGTTTCGCGGGCTTTTCTTACGCCTAATGTCCCCCCACGATGACCGAACATGAGAGAAACCTTTTTTTTTCCTTTTTTTTAGATGTCGATTTGGCGAAGTTGCCAAAAAAAGCCCTATCAGCGCAATCTGGAAAACCAATCAGCGTTGCCTTTTCTATTCAGTTAGCCAAAAAGCCCAAAACCCCGAAGAAAAAAGCCCAAATAGACCCATTTCATTTAAGACAAAATAATAAGGCCCACTACACGGTCCATCAATCTCGCCTCCCTTCTACGGTTTTCCGACGCCGCAGATAGAGCGGCACCTTCCTTCCATGGCGTCGGCACCACCACCACCTCGTTGCCTTCGCCTCCACCGCTAGCCCTCCTCACCCCCAGTCCGCCACAATCACCGACACACCGGCGGCGGCGATGAAGGCGGTCGCGGCCTCCACAACCGCTGGGCCCGCAATGTCGGGAGTTATGGCCTCCGCTCCGTTCCCCTCCCGTCCCCGCAATCTGATCCTCTCCCCCTCTTCGTCCTTTCCACGCTCGGCCTTCTTGCCTCGTCGTCTCCCTCGCCTCGCCATGCGCTCTACAAGGTAACTCCTCCGTTTTGCAGCGTGCTTGGAACCATTCGATTTTTTTTTTTCTGAATTACAGTATATAGGCAGATGCCTTTTCGGGACAGACGCTTGTTTGGCGATTGGTGTTATGTTCTTCCTGCGCTTTGGTAGCTTGTAGGTGGGGTTTCCTTTGATCTCAGTTTCTTCGCTTGCAAATTCGTGCAGAATCGCGATGGACAGAAGGTTGTCTGTGACGCCGGGAAGGCGCCATGGCGGTGTTATTGCGGCAGCATCTGCTGCAGGGAGGTCGCAGTTCAGCGCTTGGGAGGATCAGAACCCATATGAGGTAGAGTTGCTCAGCTTGCATATGGATGTGTTCATGCTTTGGACCTGCATTCTGCGGTATACAAAATCCAGGAATTCGGATGTGATTCTGTAGCAAGTACCTAATTGGTGATCCTTGTTGTTAGATTTTGGGGATCAGTCCTCTTGATGGGTTCGAACAGGCGAAGATGGCTTACAAGAGGAGGAAAAAGAATGCAGAGAGCAACTGCGATCGGGAGTACCTGGTGAAGGTAATTTTGGACTTTAGGTGTTTGGTTGTATTAGTTGTGGCTCAGTGATGGTGTGTTGATAAATGGTGACTGATGAAGTTCTTTGTATCTCAGTTGGAGAGGGCTTATGATATGGTAATGATGGATCAGCTGCTGGATCGGAAGAAAGGGGTGGCATATGGGTCGATCCAGGTTAGTTCTATGGACTTGCCCTCATTAGACTAGAGAATTTTATGCCACTAAATCACCAATTGTTCGTATGACTTACTTTCCAAATCTGGATAACTTTTCTTTCTTGATGGTTATTCTATTATGTTCATATTAGTGTTGTACAGGCTCATGCTGTTTTACATGTATTCACATTCTCAAATGTTATATTCTCATCCTTTATAAATGGAATACACCCAGGTCCACCCAATACTGCCTTTTACAATTGTGATTAATTTTAGCATGATGTTTTTTTTGTGGAAAATTATATATTATATTACTTGTTTGGGAATTCATGGAGATGTCTGCTGCTTGCTAAAAACGATACTTGTGGAACAACATCAAAGCCTCTTAGCTACCTCACTACATTTTTTATATTTCTCTATGTTCACTCTACTGGATATTCAGGTGTCAAAGGACATCAGATATGCTGATTATCAACCAATAATTCCTTGGGGACCTAGGTACGTTTCTTTTCATTCAATGTAACTGATATTCTTCCATATATTTGTTCATATAACCCGTGTACATTTCTATTTGCAATGATGCACCCACCATATGAATCATATAAGGCTAGGACTTCTCTTCTTGCATGATGAAAACATTCCTAGCAATTATCTAGCTGGTTATTCACATTGCTATGCATTGAAATCTTTGTACATAGGTTTACTCCAAACATCATCATATCATTCCTTTTTTCTTTTTGTGGAAAAAGTAAGCTAGGACCCCATTGATAAAACGATACCATATAAAAGGAAGTATACTACAAGAAAAACTAGGTTCACTGAAAATGATTGATAATTTGGTTGATGCTCTTGAAATGTGATGCTTACAGTCTCCTTTGTGTTTGTACAGATACTCAAGATCCACCGTAAAGGACCTGCGCATAAATATGACAATATCAGCAGTGTTTGTAAGAAATTATTCTGAAATCTTGAACCCCCAAATACTTCACAGCTATCAGTTGGTTTTTAGTAACATAATATTCATGAATCTAAGACTGGCTTCTTCAACTGTATGCCATACTGCTGTATGCACAGAAGTCTTAACTTGAAAAGAATGGAATGGAATGTAAAGTAATCAAACTTTAGTACTATTTGGAGCAGCTTGGTATTTTATCAGACATATAAATGGTTTCTGCACTTGTAGTTAGGTAAAATACCATTGTGTAAAATGGACAAGTCAGTATGCATGCTTCTCTATTGCTCATAGTGATGATCATTTACAGTTCTATAATCTATACAACAAATATTGAAATAACCTTTGGTTTTCCCTAATTCTGTTTATACCTTTTGTTTCAGATCATGTGTATATCTACCCTGGGCCATGCAGATTGGAAGCCCTTACAGTTCTTGTGTTTTGCCTATTTCTACCGAATACTGGAGAAGCTGAAGGCTACGGAGCCAGCCATAAGTCCTATATATAATGTGAGCCTATATCCAGACACAAGGCTGCTCCTAAATTTATACATATATATGCTTTTCATAGATATGTGAGGCCGTTTCCTAAGTTCAATTTTCCTTTTCTTTTTACTTTCTACATTATCTATGGAATGCTGCCAAGAACTGAAACCATTCTATTGGCTCAGTTTTTTTTGAACTCATGGTAGTGCAGATATAATACAAATAAAAGCACAATAAGGTAATTGAGTTGCTAGGTATTATTTTCGTTCCTTTTGGTGATAGGTCTGGGAAATTTATTTCTTATGTGCATAAATGCAGGTCTCCTTTAAAAAAAAAGTTATTTGGCTACTAGTTCAGTAGTTCCTAACCTTGCAGTTCAGCTTGATGGATGGGTAACTGATTTCTAGATAGTAGTAGGGAATAATTGTGGTCACCCTATACTTTTAATTAGAAAAGACTGTTATGCACTACGTTCGAATATGTGATGCCTTGACTCTGAATAAGAAGATGATGCCCACAGACGGATCACTGCCTGTTGGTTCCTTACCTTACCTAAATTTAGGCATGCCACAACTAACTTCAGGCTGCCACGTTCTTAGGCAAGATTTCGTAGTATTGTCATACAAAATCTCGCCATGTGGTGGTAAAAAACGCCGCCAAACTCTGGGCGTGTTTGGTTGCTGGCCACGGCCAGCCACACCATAGCTGTGGCGCCACCACAAAATATGTAGCTATTGGTTGGTTGATGACAGAGCTTAGGCCGTGGCAACCTTTTCCTTCAAGTTTCACGCCATGGGTTGTGGTGTTCCTGTGCCACAACTGTGGCGCACCGTGTCTTAGGCGTGGCAGTCTGTGGCCAGGAAGCAAGCAGGCCCTCTGTCTCTTGTCGCAACTGTAAGATTCTCTTCGGGCTCTGGTGTCTTTTTTCCCTTCACTTTCTGTATAAATCCTCTCCTGCGAGTCCTCTCTGAAATTCACGCATTTTGCACCTTCGCCTGAATTGCACACATACCCAGAGTCCAAAATGTGCATCATATTTTCCAAATTAGCAATGGTCAGCACAATCTAGTTGCTGGTGCATGTATCTGTATAATCTACGTTCCCCTGGAAGTTGACTTCCATTTTCAGTCCCCTTATTCAAAAACAAATTAAAACTTCAATAACTTATTTTCTCCCAGGTTTGGAAGAGCTTAAGCTTTAATGCCTCAGAGTTATTCCGTTCCGAATTTTATACGACTTATATTGAATGCAGGTTTTACTGATTCTATTGGTCTATGAATAATGGTCCAAAATCTTACTCCCAACACATTTTTGTTTCCCTGCATTGTGCAAGCACAAATACTTTTAAATATGCCAGTACATATATGTGATTCAGTTAATGGCTTCATGCTTCTATAAGATTCTTCTTCATGTCGAGAGATGCATCTCACCACTTTGTGATATGGGCGACCATAACCAGCTTTAGCTAGAAACCAAACAGCTACTGCATATTTTAGCCAAACATGTGTGGAAGCACACCAAACACCTCCTATGATTTTTTTTTTTTGCATTGAATTTATTTGCACGGTGATTAAATTTAGTACCCATTTTTTCTAATTCTTTGCAGGAGTATGGTGAGATTGAAGGTCGGGGTATACATATGGCAAAACGAGTGCTACGTAGTTTGGGTTTGGTGCTTGGATCAATACTTGCCATATCCCTGGTCAGTGAACTATTGAAATACAATCCTGTTTAAGTGCTTTGTGTAAAGCTGTCAATCGAGCTACTTTTCTTGCTCCATTAACTGCTTTTGGGTTTCGTCATGTGCTAATTATTTCAGGGCTATACTGGACTTGCAAATTTTTCACAGTTTCTTGGACAATATATTCCATCTGTTGTTTACAGTTTTCAGGTATGATATGACCATATTTTCTGCTGCATATCAAATGCTTTTATGATGGTTTAACAGTTCGATCTTTCTTATATTTTTTTGCCACGTTTGAATATATCATAAGCACTGCATCATATGGATGAACAACCATCTGTTTAAATAGTACTCTTTTTGACAATTCCTGTTTGGACGATCTGTTGATAGTTTAGCATGAACTAGAAAGTGTCAACTTTTCAATCTTTTTACTGACACAGAAAGGCCACTAGAATCAGTGGATGCTGCTTTTCCAGTGGAAAACAAGTCATGGATCATTGCAAAATGAATCCTAGTGCTGCTTTCAGTTGTCATATGCTGTTTTCAGGAACAGTAAGTCTAATTCGCAGTATCTCATTCCAGGAGCTGATTGTGACTACGGCTTCATCCGTTCTCCTTTGCATCTTAGCCTCGTACTATCGATAGCAATTGGTGCCGGACTTGAAAAGACATGCTCGATAAATGATACCTATCTACCTCAAATCTGGAAAAATTTGTGCGCATAGATCAGATGTTGCTATCCAATGATTGGGGGAAGTGAAAGCATGCTACGAGGAGTCAGCTGCTAATAGGGTGTCCTAACACTGTTAATAGAAGGTGCAGTAGTGCAGAACTACTTCAGTGATATCCAGCTAAAGATTTGCCCACGTTTGTCAGGGCTCACGGGTTAGGGTTGTGTTAGTTAATGTAACTAAACAGTTGCTTTGTGTTCACAAGTTCTAAACTGATCAGTCGCAATGAGAGGGTCTTGTTGCTTTAGCTGACCGGTTATAGTGCAATGGTAACCTGGCCGACCTGCTGGAGCAACCCATGATCCTGCAACGCAACGTGATTTGCTTTGACAATCAGCAGGGAATTAATGCTATCGAGACATCAACTTGGATTATCAATTACACTGTAAATTGATAAATTTGTCTCCAATTAATTCCACTATTATATGCTTTTGTTATGGCTTGTGTTGTATGCTGTGAACATGCCAACACTTGGATTATCGTTTACATTATCATGTATCTGAAAGCCAAATATTTTTCAACCAGCTGAGTGGACTGATGACTTGTCGATGTCCAAGATAACACCGTTTATTTTACAGAATGTTGATATCCAAAATAACACCTTTTTTGTTTTGGACAGGGCAGAGTAATGCATTACTGTCCTGTATGAACCGAGAGCAATGCCATTTTTTTTACAAACCAAAGTGAAATAAAATAAAATATCATTTCAAAAAAAAATAGAAGGAGAGGTAATTTTGTCACAAGTCACGAGTGCACTCCCAGTACCAATGTAAGAATAGCATTCAGCAAACATGTTCTCCAAGTGTTCTGTTCGAGGCCGGCCATTTTTTTTTGAACCCCCAAAGCCAAGATTCTTGACCGGCGTCTGTTTGTTCCAGGGAACGGTTTCAGCACCAGGGTAAACAACGCCCCGGGGTGGTAGTTGCGCAGTTGCGCTGCGGCCGGGGAACGGGGCCGAGGCCGCCGCGCTAAACCCAAGCAAATTCCAGGGCACTTTTCCGGCTTGTCCTATGCGCTTGAACCCACCGCGGTGACGGAATCCTTGTCCCCTTCCAACGAGCGAAGCCGGGCAGTAGGGACGCAGCGCCGCGCTGGACGCACCAAAGCACAAGCACATGGATGCAGTAGAGAAAAGCGAATCATATTCGTAAAAGTACATTTTTTTAAAGAGTTCAGAAAAGTGCATCCCTCTGAATTTTATTCTTTTGCAGATATATATGAATTTAAAACTACCGGTGCTCCTGCTTGAATCGCTGTTGTGTTGCTGTTGTCGTCATGTTATTACGTGGTTAGGTCTCGGTTGGCGTTGTTTATCTTTCTTGCAGGAATAAACAGGATGAACACGTGGCGGAGCATGTACGCAGTCTTGGAATGGTAAAAAGAACATTATAGTGGCAGTATCTGTACCGGAATAGAAGTTGGAGTCCTGCTGTTGCGTATCGTAAACTGGGAGCAAGTGTTTTGTAAAACTGCCCAGTGTCAGAATCTATGAAAGATCTGCTGTTCTATTCGCGCTCAGGTTGTTCCTCCTTCCCAACAAATGACCAGACAGAAAGAGGAGAGGTTGCCACCAGATATTCAAATAAACACAGCTGCATCCTCGTAGAAATAGGGCATTACTAACTGCCATCAAGTGATTTCCACCTTGTTCCTCCTTTCGGTTTGATGATTTCCTATGTCCTATCAAACGAGCCATTTGTACAAACCTTTTATTTTCAATAACCTTGCATGGTATATGATTTTTCACTAGTTCCCACTTTGGCTTCTGTTCGATTATAGTGCTTCAAACTTCACGCAACTCCTCACCTTGAGCCAGCATTGAAGAAACTAAAAGGACTTTATTCCTTTTGTTCCTTCAAAACATAATTAACTTCAAAATCATGTCAACCTGAGCATCATTAAGCATTAAGCATGTTTAGTGAGAGAAAGCATTTAATTAGGGCATAGCCGCGTTCACAATCTAGGGCAGCTGAACTGCATGCCTGCTCGATTGAACAGAGTTCATCATCTTTGACTGTGACGAGTCAACTATGATCAAGGTCCAAACGCTCTTTACTGCATGGCGAATAAGTAGGCCCAAGCCGACCCACCGCTGCCCAGCTTGAACCCTTCACTTCCTTTCTCTCTCTTTCTCATTATCATCTCTTTCTCTCCGAAGCAACCATCCTAGGTACACCTTACTAGAGCTACTTATGAGTATTTTGCATGGTTGTAGCTACTTCCTTACTAAGGCCAGTCTCAGTGCAGCGTTTCATCGCACAGTTACCTAGATCAGAAACTAGGTAACTGTGCCAGATGAGTTTCATGGTGATGAAACTCCTCTTACATCCTATAAAACTCTCCACACTCTCTCCTCTGCCACATCAGCACATTAAATGCCATGATACTATCATCAACCATCTAGGTACATATACACCTTCAAGTGTGTTTGGACATGTGTCTAGTAACCAAACTTAGAGAATTTTAGCATCGGTAGAAGTTAAATGGTGGCATGGTCACTACTCATGCGCTGTATGTATGTTTGCCTAATGCAACTCTTAGATAAAGATGAAATAAAATATTAAACTACTAATGAACTTGAAGCAAGACTCGAATGAGTGGGGTTTACTCACCTGCGTTGACTGAGGACATTGATGTTATTTCTTGGATTCTAAGCGTCTTACGATACAAACCACATGCATGCCTAATATTAGGCCATGTTTGGTTACCCTGACTTTTTTTAGTCACCTAAACTTTAGTCTCTTTTAGTAGCAAAAAATGCCAAACAGGATGACTAAAAAGGACTAAACTCTAGTCCCTACCCCATAAGTCCATAAGTTCCATTTTGGTGACTTCTTGGGACTTCTATTGACTTTTTCCCAACTACCACTACGGGAGAAGCAGACATTAGCACCGGTTGGGAAAGCCCTTTAGCACCGGGTTTCCCAACCGGTGCTATGAATCCGAGGCTAAAGGTACCCACCTTTAGCACCGGGTCAAATAACCGGTGCTAAAGGTGGGAGCACTAGCCAAAAATATTTGCATATTTGCGTGTTGCGGGATTCGAACTCGAGACCTCTTGGCTCGCGCGCACCCACCTAACCATCTCACCTACAGAATACACGTGATAGGATATAAGATGCGCTCCTTTTGAAGTAGCATGTGACACCTACATTAGCACCGGATCGTATTTACGAACCGGTGCTAAAGGGCCTTTAGCACCGGGTCGTAACACCACCCGGTGCTAAAGGGTCACCCTTTAGCACCGGGTCATAATACCACCCGGTGCTAAAGGAGGGGTATCCTTTAGCATCGGTTGGTAACAACAACCGGTGCTAAAGGGCACTTTTAGCACCGGTTGATGTTACCAACCGGTGCTAAAGGGTTCCCGAGGGCGTCTCAATTTTGCACCCGGTGCTAACGTTACATTAGCACCGGATCTTGAGTGCACCGAGGCATATAAGGAGTGCGGATGTGAGTTATTCTTGTAGTGTACCCTCGTTAAATGCGCTTCTGTTTGGCGCCAAGGGGTGTGAGGGCAAGGCTGCAAGGGTAGTATGGTCTTTGTCCAGTCACTTTAATTACATTTAGTCACTTTAAGTCCCTACAACCAACATCTGACTAAAGTTTAGTCCCTAAAAGTCACCTTAAACCAAACAGGGCCTTAGAATAGTAAGCGAAGTATTATAAGATACATGTTTCACTAGGCAGATTCAATGAGATTGAGTTGTAATCAGCAGTTCCATTGTGTTTGTCCATCTTGGCAGATTCAATGAGGTGGGGTTGTAATCAGCGGGTTTATATGTGAATCATTTCTTATGTGATGATGGTTGGTACGGCATATGGTCTCATGTCATGTGGGTAGTGTCTGTAGACCCTATATATAGGGTATGGATTGATTCAAATTACCATGCTCTTAGCTACTGGGCATGCCCAAGCACATGATCATGATCTTCATTCATGAAATTTATGATGTTTGACCATAGATGCCATACTTTTGCTTATTCACTTGATAAAAATTCTTTGCCCAACTTTACATGCCTATCCTTTCCATAAATATCCACACATACACTAAAATGCATAGTTCTATGGATAATTTCTAGAGTAAAGTCCATTTTACCCCCTGATCTTGCCACGGAATCTAAAAGACCCCCCTCCCCCATCTCGAAAACCGGACATCATACACCTCTAACTCTTTAAAGTAATGTAAAGTGGTTTTGAGGGTGGTTTCGGTATTTTTAAGTTGAAAAACAAATATGACAAATACAAGATAGGTTTATAAATCATAAAAATTATCTTTATGCCTTCAAAAATTTTCAGAGAAATTCTAGTGATATATTAGGGTGTGAAGAACCAAATAAAATATTTTGAGCTCATCAAAATGTATCTAGAATCTTCTAAAATTGGGGGTTTGCACAGGAAAAATATCTATATAAATGTAAAAAATTTCCCAACACATTCTAATGGATGTCTAAATTCATTTTGAGAGCTTACGACAATGAAAACACAAGACTAATCCAGCATTAATGCAACCAACATGAATGAAACAAGGATCAATGTTTGTTACATTCATGTTGGTTTTATGTCATGTTTTATCATGTAAAGTTATTAAAATCCATTTAGACATATTGATTATAATGTTCTAGGACTTTTCTATTTTTTTACTATTTTACAAGGGTTAAATCCAATTTTTGGAAGTTTATGGAGATATTCTCACAAGTTTCAATTATTTTATTTAAGTTCCTCGTATCCCAATGTATCAGTAGAAATTTTCTCGATATTGTTTGATATCTAATGATAATTGTTTATGATTTAAAAATACCTATTATGTTTGTTAGATTTGTTTTGAAGTAAAAAAAGGCCAAAACCACCTTCAAAACCACTTTGAAGTATACGAGGGGGTAATTTGTCTGGATTTAAAGAGTTGGGGGTGTATGATGTCCGATTTTGGAGATTAAGGGGGTCTTTTAGATTTTGTGACAATATCAGGGGGGTAAAATGGACTTTACTCATAATTTTTATGATTTCACAATGTACCCATGGTGCTGCTACCGATAAGTTGTTTTGCAGAGCTGATGGTCGTCTATAGCTATTTCTACCCAACTGAGGGTTATGAAGGTTAGAAGTGAGGGCGAGCTAGTTTATCGCAGTGTTGGAATGAACACTATCTTATGTATTTGCAATGATGTGAACTTTATCTAAGCTCGTGTTTTTGTAAATTATTTGTAATGTTTCCATATACAACCTTCAAAAGTGTTAAAGTGTGCTTATGGAGCATGCTTAGGGTATACCCGAGCATTTTTGTCCTGCCCCGCGGGCCTGACCCTAGGTTTCAACCCACCCAAGATGTTTTGTCGGACTGGCCGTGAATAGTGAAAGCCGGTCCCAAAAAAATTGGGCCGACCTGAGCCCGTCCAAACAATATAATCTAATTAGTTTTCAACTAAAAGAGAACGGGAAGTCCAAGCTCGTACCAGACATGGCCCGCTCATGCCCATGAAAAATTCTAGACTTTTTTTTTGACCCGCACCACAAAAGCCTTAGGTCTAGATTGGGGGTATGTTCCAAGGACTACTAAGATTAAATAAGTGAAATCGAGGTGGAAAATACCAATGCATAAATATCATCATCCGTGGACATCATGCACATACAAGAATCACCTCTATCGGCCATTGCAAACAACTACATTTCATACATGAAAAAACATATCATGAACAATGGCATGAAACCATTTTTACAAAATTGTACAATCAATCCACAAAATTCTTCAACCACCCGAGAGGCTCCATCCACAAATTTGATTAAAAAAAAGAGGTTTTCATATATTATGATACCATTTTTACAAAATTGTACAATCAATCCACAAAATTCTTCAACCACTCGAGAGGCTGCATCCACAAATTTGATTAAAAAAAGAGTTATCAATGGCAGGCACTTGGCTAGGCTGCTAGGGGCACTCGGGTCTAGAGGCAGGCCTCGGAGGGTGGTGTAGTTCTCCATCCTTTTTCAGGCCAGGAACGCTAACATAATTTTGACCGTATAACATTTGGTACAACCTTGCCCATATGATAACTTGCTTCATGTGCGCGACACTTAACAATAAGGGTTTATTTAAGCGCATAAATCTTTTAAAAATTTCGTTAAAACATGATACCATTACTTTGTAATTAATGGCGTGGCCTGCAGTATGCGGCACAGATGGCCTTTCATATCATCATAATAAGTTTGAAAGAGTGATTATTCAGAGGAAATGGCTAGCTCGGTCAGGCAAAACTGTCAAGCTATCGAGCCCACGTGGATGTGGAGCCCCCTCGACACGACAAAAAGCTCCTACATCAATCCGTCTGCTCCACTGTTCCAGTTTCAAGGCCCTAAAAATGTGTAGTTCAGGTGCCCATCCATCACTAAAATTTCTAAAATTCTCTCTCCAAACATCACTATCCACCTATCACATCAAATCTCTCTCATCATGCATGAAACACTAAACGTGGGTAAATAAAAAAACTAATTGCATGGTTTTGATGTACACGACGAGACGAATCTTTTGAGCCTAGTTAGGTCATGATAGGACAATGTTTACCACAAACAAACGAAAGGTGCTACAGTACGCTACAGTATCCAATGTGACATTTTTTCCAAACTTTCTCCTACACTTTTTGGAACTAAGGCCGGCGGTGTTTAGTTCATGTGAAAAGGTAAAAAGTGAAGTGAAAATGTCACATCGGACACTGTAGCACTTTTCGTTTGTTTGTGGTAAACATTGTCCTATCATGACCTAACTAGGCTCAAAAGATTCGTCTCGTCGTGTACATCAAAACCATGCAATTAGTTTTTTTATTTACCCACGTTTAGTGTTTCATGCATGATGAGAGAGATTTGATGTGATAGGTGAATAGTGAAGTTTGGAGAGAGAATTTTTGAAAGTTTGATGATGGGATGGGGAACTAAACAGGGTCCTTGTTTTGATCCCAAATTCACCTCCCAAATTTACTATGTAAAAAGAAGATTCCCCATCACATCAAAATGTCGTAATATGCATGGAGTACTAAATGTAGATGAAATCAAAAACTAATTGCACAGTTTTGTTGTGCTCTGCGA
>OAMR01000256.1:347215-370916 GCA_900205405.1 Echinochloa crus-galli
ACAGGTGTCCGGCGGCGTCGTCCGCGGGCTCGGCGTCGGCGCTGGCTTCCCCGAGCCGGTACGAGTCGCAGAAGCGGCGGGACTGGAACACCTTCGGGCAGTACCTGCGGAACCACCGCCCGCCGCTGTCCCTGGCGCGCTGCAGCGGCGCGCACGTGCTCGAGTTCCTGCGCTACCTGGACCAGTTCGGCAAGACCAAGGTGCACACGCCGGCGTGCCCCTTCTTCGGCCACCCGGCGCCGCCGGCGCCCTGCCCGTGCCCGCTCCGCCAGGCGTGGGGCAGCCTCGACGCGCTCGTCGGCAGGCTGCGCGCCGCCTACGAGGAGAACGGCGGGCGCCCCGAGAACAACCCCTTCGGCGCGCGCGCCGTCAGGCTCTACCTCCGAGAGGTCAGGGACCACCAGTCCCGCGCGCGCGGCGTCAGCTACGAGAAGAAGAAGCGCAAGAAGGCCGCCGCGCACCCCGTCCCCGCCGCCGTCATCTCCTCCTCGGCCGCCTCCCCGCACGACGGCAACGGCCACTCCCACCACTACGAGCACCAGATGCTGCCGCCGCCGCCGCCGCCGCCCGGCGCAGCGGCGTGACCGGCCCACCCCCATCCATGTATGCTACCGCATGCACTACTACTCGATCATCGTCTCGTCTTCCTGGTCGGTCTCGGTTCTCTAGGTAGACGAAGCTCCTCATCTACTATTACCATCGCGCCCCTCTAGTTCTTGGCTTTCTTTGCTACTACTGAGTATTATCTATCGATCTGTAGCTATAGTTTAGCTTCCACCACTAGTACAACTACTGCTGCTACAAAATTAGTTCCTATTTCATACTATGCTTTTGCTGCTGGTATTATTGCTGCTGGAACTACTTCGATCTACTGCCTCCTAATTAGGTCAGTTCTCGATCTGATGGATCATTTCCCGACTTGATGACTCCGCTATTTGCTGGTATTTCCTCATCCCTTCTGTAATGCCTCCTGCTGCAGTTGTGAACTGTACTTGTGATGATATGCTAGCTTGCTCCATATATCTTGACTTGGGATTTTAATCAGCCGGCTGCTACTCGGTCGATTTAGTGGAATTAATCTTCTCGCTTAATTTCTTGCTGCTGATCTACTACCAGCTGTGTTCTTCCTGTTCTTAACAAGCTAGTAGCTAACCAGTTAGCACTCAGTAGTTAATTACTTGCTCTTGTTGATCTTGTTCTTGGTCCTTGCTATTGCCACAAGTAGTTGGTGGTGTCATGCGTGGAGTCATGTCAGTTCCTGTCGTCCTCGCGGGGAATCAACGTACTGTTGCTGTGGGTCACGGATGGATTGGTGGGTTGGTTCAAACTTCAAAGGGTCATGGCGTGCAGCGGGCGGCGATGGCGATGGCGATACGTGTGCGCTAGCATTCTGCTAGTTGCTGCCGCTGCCGCCTGCGACGCTCTTTTGGGGCTCTTTTCCATTGCTTTTTATGGTAGCTCCTGTACTATTAATACCATAAGTAGCTAGGCTTGCCTGGTCATCTTATGGGTGCCTGCAAAGGAGATTGCAGATTGGAATATGGACATATCTGGTGGCAGCAGATTAGTGGTACTAGCTTGGATTAATCATGATTGATTGCTGTGTGTTCCCTGTCTATTTGAGGATAATGATCGAGATCACCCTGTTGTACTTCATGTGTTGTGTGGTATTATTACTGCTGTAGTAGTGCACTCTCAGACTTGCAGTTTATGGCATGTTTGAGACCCACGAATTTCGTGGGGTTTTGATTTGGCAAAATTCATGAGAAAAACAGGTTAGGCCTGTTTGGTTTGTACGGGCTTATTACAAGCCCTATAAGCACCTCATATGGAGCCTCATAAGGTGTTTAGTTATTTAGACTCATTAGTGAAAAGTGGGATGATTCTTGTGGGGTTTATGCAAATAAGCCTTGAAAGAACCTCTCTAGGCGGTTTATTGGCTTATAAAGGCCTTATAAAAGTAAACCTCTGTTTGGTTAAAAGAAGGTTTATTTGGGGCTTAGGATTATAAGTCTCTTCAAGAAGGAATCTGTGTGCAAGGTTCTCAAACAAGACCTCCAGTTTGTTTTTTTTCCCGAACGAAAAGACCTCCCGTTTGTAGTAGTACTGTAGCAGCACGTACTCTTTGCTTTTATTGAGCAGTGAGGTGCAGTCCGTGTTTGTCTGGCTGCAAAGTTTTGATTTTGACTGCTGCTTTGGATGCCTGCTTTTCTGCCATATACTTTTGTGATTTTTATGGGCTGTGTTTAGTTTCTAAAATTTCATCTAAAAGTTTACTATGCAAAAAATTTCATCACATCACCTCAAAATATTGGTACATGTATATAGTAATTAAATATAGGTAAATAAAAAATAAATTGCATAGTTTTGATGTATACGAAACGAATTTTTAAGCCTAGTTAGTTCATGATAGAACAATAATTATCATAAACTAAGTCATGATAGACAATAATTATCGTAAACAAACGAAAAATACTATAATACGCTACAGTTTCGTCGGATCCGCCGAATCTAAACACAGGCATGATCGTGTAGTAGGTAAAGAGACCACAGCTAGTACTCCTGAAGTTTTGCTGCACCATTCGGAGTTGAATGTCTAACCTTTCGTGGTTTAAACATGGTATATATCATAATGCACTCCAAACACGTGTAAAATCAGGCCCTCATCTTTGGGGAAAACAAAACTAGGAGTGGAGTACTATCCCGGATTTGCCCTTTGCAGTGTGATAGGAGTACTAGCTGAACCATGACTGCAAGCTTTGCTTTATTTCTTTTATTGGTGCTTCAGTTCAGTACTCCACTTGATCCCCAAAAAGAAAAAGGAGATTGACCAGTACATGTCCGCCGTTTCATTTCACTGTGCCTCCCTCTTCTGCCAGCTCGCATCAAATCAAATCAGAGCATGGCTGTAAAGCTTTGGATGGATACGATCGACCTCGCTGCCATGGGGACGTTCTCCTCCGTGCATTCGCCGTTTGTCCATGGGTTAACAGGCTGCTTGGTGCCTCCGTTTCACTGTTTCTGGCGTACTGTAGGTACATGCACTGGTCACAATATTGTCGCTTCTTGTAGCATACTTGCTGCAAAATGCATGCTGTTTGCCTTGTTTAGATACAAAATTGGGGTGAGGAATTGGGGTTTAGGGTCACTTCGTCATTATTACGTCGTTGGGTGTGTTTAGTTCCAAGAAGATGAAGAGAGAGTTTGGTGAAAATGTCACATCGGACACTATAGCGTACTGTAGCACTTTTCGTTTGTTTGTGTTAAACATTATCCTACCATGACCTAACTAGGCTCAAAAAATTCGTCTCGTCGTGTACATTAAAACTATGCAACTAGTTTTTTTTATTTACCCATGTTTAGTGGTCCATACATGAGGAGAGAGATTTGATGTGATAGGTGAATAGTGAAGTTTGGAGAGAGAATTTTGGGAAGTTTGTGGAAACTAAACACAACCACTGTAACATTTCGTTTGTATTTGTACAAAATTGTCTAAAATTTGATTAATTAGGCTTAAAATGTTCGTCTCGCCGAGTACAATAAAACTGTACAATTAGTTTTTGATTTCATCTATATTTAGCACTCTATGTATGTGCCGATATTTTGATCAATTGATGTGATATGGGGAATTTTTTTTATAGTGAATTTTGGGTGGAATTTTACATCTAAACAAGGGCTGAAGTGTTTACTTGAGAGATTGTCGGCTCTTTTGTCAAGGTCCTAAAATATATAAATACTCCTTATTTTCTCTATTAACCGCATAATGCTATTTGATTACATGTTCTTGCTAGGTTATGGTTGAGCATATTTTTATACCACATTACGAATGGTTGAGCTGTCCCCTCTGAATGACTGTACCTTGACATCACTCCTATCTCAACGTTGCTGATTAAAGGGTAGTAGCCTTCACTTTAGAAATTAGAATGCAAACATAACATTTTTTAAAAAAAAATAGCAAGCTTTACCGATTTCAAGAATTACATCATATTTCCATATTTGAAACACTCGCGTACAAAAATAGAGAGTAGACTCCCTAACAACTTTTAATTTGAAGACTAGA
Source organism: Echinochloa crus-galli (assembly GCA_900205405.1). NCBI lineage: Eukaryota > Viridiplantae > Streptophyta > Magnoliopsida > Poales > Poaceae > Echinochloa > Echinochloa crus-galli. The sequence continues at coordinate 351,276 of OAMR01000256.1, forward strand.
ATGACATCCATGTACTTGGGTGAAAATTTTCTAGCACTAAGATATAATAACTACAACAAAGTCCTGCGAAGTAGGCTTGTGGGACACGTATGAAACCGGTCTGTGATTGGCTATGGCCGTGTTTAGATCCGGAATTGGGAGGCCCAATTCGGGTCTGACGCGCGGCAGGCTTAATAAATGCGTCACTATAGCATTTCGTTTATATGTGCGAAAAATTGTTTAAAAATTTATTAATTAGACTTAAAATGTTCGTCTCACAGAGTAAAACAAAACTGTGTAATTAGTTTTTGATTTCATCTACATTTATTACTCCATGCATGTTATGATATTTTGATGTGACGGAGAATCTTCTTTTTGTATAGTAAATTTGAGAGTATCTTTTTTAAACTAAACAGGCCCTATATAATGTGTAGAGAAGAATTTTGTTTGCTTTTAAATATCATAGCATTTCTATATAGCCATATAAACCAATAAGTAGCATTCACTGTATAGTTATGTGGACCAGAAACAAGGTAACTGTTCTAAAGAAGTTTCATGATGATGATGAAACTCCTCTCACATCCTATGAAACTCTCGCTTCTCTCTTCTGTGCCACATCAGCGTATTTAATGTCATGAAACCCATGAAACCCCATTGAGACTGGCCTAAGTAAAACTAGTTGTTTTATATTTTTTTTTCTTACAAAGGAACTGCTTGATACGTGAATCTGAGTCCTAGGAGCAATTTCAGCATATACCCTTTAAAATCTAATAGCCTCCTATCCCAAATTTAAATGGGAAGAGGTCAGAGTAGTCCGTCACCCAGAAGCTAGGCATAAGGCCTTACAAAGTTCGCCTCCATCAGGGGGGCCTTCCACTCTAAAGCCGCGCTGACTGGATTTGAGCTCGTGTGTTTACTCCGATCCAAAGCCGAAGCAGCTAGCCACCTAGCGTGTTCTAAAAGTTGGATAAACTTAAGATGGTTTATTTAGGACACTTCTCTTTGTGATGGTGGGAGTAGATTATGGCTTGATTATGCGATGTTTGGTAAGGTTTCTGTTTCTCGAAGAAATGGTTTTTAATTTTATTATGTGTGGAACTTATGCTGATATTTTTGGTTTCTGGTTTTGTGTGTTAGAGATGGAATACGTTTTTAGTTTTATTTTCTCGCTTTGTCTTCAGAAATTATTCTCATCTGGTATCGATGTCCAAGTGATATTTCAAAGTTTGATTTGGGAGCACACGCCTTGAACTTTGAAATTGATACGCTCCGGAACGCGCAAGTAGTCCAAGATGTGATATTTCCAGTACGTTTAAATTGAAATAGTGTAAATGTATACGTACAGTTTTTTTTACTACGAGCAATCTAAAATATAATGTCATTTCCGGCCGCGTACATCTCCAAATGTGCAGACTGGAATGGTACGAGTACTCTACGTACTATATGCCTAATTAAAAAGACTCCACTTATTTTCGCACGGATTGTACCTATTCAAACTATAATTAGGTAGTCGCACACCCCCACCATTGTTTCTCGATGTCACCACCCCAATGTCACTTTATACTCTCACTACATAGAGATGAACAGCGTGATTTCATGAGCAAACTGACGTCGAAAAGACCCTAGATTCATTTGATTTTTGAATGATTTGAGGGGCTTTCAGTTAGGTTAGAGATCTTTCAGCAGGAAGGCACACGACCAACTTGGTTCTCCTCTCCTTTCTTGCTGCTGCCACATGATGAGCCCATTTCATCAACTACCGGGATGGACATGCTTTTAATTAGCTTCAAGGACTCCCGGTGGTTCTATACGACCGGCCCGCTATATTACTTGTCGTCAAGACAAATTAAATCATAAACTCCGTTAAGATCGAGTAAGTAAGGCCAGTCTGAATTGGGTCTTATAGAAAATTTTATGATATTAAATTTACTAATATAGCAGAAAAAAGAGAAGATATAGTTTCATGATGATACGTGAGAGAGGTTTTATCTCTGTAAAATCCATCTGACTCATTACTTAGTTTTTAATCTAGAAACTGTAAAGTAAGATTGGCCTAAGGTGCATGTATATACCCCGCGGAAGAATATGTTTCACACGTGTCGAGCAACGACGCATTAAGTTTTTGAGATTGCACACATGCCCTTACACAAATATTACTAGAATTAATTACTATGTGTGCGTATATAAAATAGATATTCACTGGTGCTTAAAGTTTAAAGTTGTTGAGTGCAGGGAACAAAAGTCTCAATAAATACCTTTTTCTCCTGTAGACTGGGTACATGATATATATAGCAGTCTATTTCTATAAGATCTCATTTTAGATGTGAATTGGTCATAAATCAGTTGGTAAGGTTTGGATACGTCATATTTTCTTGGATTTATTTTAAAAATTAACTGATGCTATTTTTTTAGTGATAGAGAACATTTCCGTCGACAGTGAGACCGTGTGTGGTGAATTTCGTCAACCTTGAGATATGTCAACTTAGTTTCTCGGAGGTGCTCACAGGGGTATGGTTACATGGGTATATGTATAGGGTTAAGTGAGCGTGCGTGTTTATGAGCGTCTACGTATGTATTGTGTTTCTAAAAAATAAATCTTGTTTGAGATGGAAAAGTTTGGAAAATCCTCAACGTGTTATAATGAGCTGGAACAGGCGAAAGTGCCAGACGCCGTCCAACTAGTTAAAACGGTTTAGAAGAAATTCTACTTATTTCCTTATAAAATAAAGTCCGAGTTTTCTTCCTCAACTAACCGTAAAACTTGATATAAGTTCAACACCTTCACCCTTCCCCTCAATATCGAAACTGTTTAAATAGTCTGCTCTTCACATGTAAAGGTGTTTTAAACCTGATGTGTTTTATCATGTGGATGTGTTACATGGGTGATCCGATAGCCACACAACAAATATTTATATAAATTAATTAATTATAAGACCCGCATGTCATAGCATGCATCTTTGTTACGACTGTCGAGATACCGTACATGTTACATCTCTAATCCTCCCAGTTTCCACCGACCTACCAATGGTCCCACACCTCACATTCTTTTTTACGAAAGGTCAATACCAACACAGACACTTACAATACACGTACGCTACTCACCCATATAACTACACGTAAATCATACCTTTACGAGTACAGAACAGACTCACGGATGTTGAGGTTGACAAAGTCATCATAACCGTCTCGCTGTCGATGGGCAACAAGCATGTTGTCTATCATTAAAAAAAGAATACCGGTTAAATCTTGAATTTAATACAGAAAAATGTGATACCCATACTGAGTTGAGGACTCAAATATAAATAATAGACTGGTTTCACAAAAAAAAACCATAGCAATTGATACACAATCAATTCACATATGCAAGATATTCACCTAGGGTATATTATTTACGAGTGTAGCCTCACTACTTGGTATTGTTGTCCCACACGAATCCTGTAGCAACTGTGATGGAATTCTTTGCTCGCTCCTGGCCTCGTTTGGACATTGCTCACCAATGACGGTGGCTGTGGCTGACCCCTCCTCTCCGTCAGAGATTTACCCACACACGAGTCTCAATTTGACATCCCCATTCTCTCTACCCGTCCAGTCGAATATCCGCATTACCAAGACCACTAGGTGCTCACAAGGTTTTAAGTTAAGTAATCTTAGGTAAGTCTCAGTGAGCTCCATAAAAAGTTTTATGTACATTAAGTTCTATACCAAATCAAAGGTCTTCCCTAAAAAAAACAAAGGGCACTATAAGAAGAGAAGAGAGCAGGGGAGTTTTGTGAGAGATGAGAAAGGCGTTTCATCCTCGTAATGTTCGTGACTCGGTTACCAAATATTCAATGTACAATAAACAATGCACCTTATTCTTAACCGATGCCAAAAGAACTTGCCATCACAGCAATTTGAGGAGCAGTTCAACTAGAAGAGCTATTCGGGAGGTGTAACGCAACATTCCTGTTTTTTTATATATTTTGTGTTTTCTATGCGAGAAAAACAGTGTGTATTAATAGCTGGACAAAAGCCAACAAAGTTTCTTCGCTTTGATTTTTGTATTTGATGTGTAGATGCTACGTCCCTATATATGTCAATACATGAATATGACAAAACAACAACGCCACACATCGCATTAGAGCAAAATTATTTAAATGTTATTGAATGTTTATTTTAATATTTTTGATAGTTGAGGGAGGACATATCTGCTTTTATTATTACTAGCACAAATGCCCGTGCGTTGCTACGGGTGAAGGGGATATTATGAACTGATTTTGGGCTTTAACATTTTTATTGATTGGGCTTTAGCTTGATGTTGGAGACTTGGAGTGCAAGAAACGAGAGAGATCAATCATTTTTAGCTACTACTTGTATGGAGTAAATGAGGTAACCGGTTATGACATTGATGCTCTCTTAATTGTCATACTCACTGCTTGGAGTTTGATATATATTGGGTTGCTCAGGCATAACATTTCGTATTTTATTTCTAGTATTTGAATTGCATATGTATACATGAGGTGCAATTCTAATTGAACTCTAATAGAATAACGGCAGATGCAGTTCTTTACGGTGCAGGGGCAGCATGTAAAATTTAATAAATGTTAGGGGATTTTTCGTAAAATTATGAAGTACCGCGGAAACAATCCTTGCTTTATAATTAGGTAAAGATTAAGGTCAACTGAGGTCCATCGATGCTCTAGTTGAGCAATGTTTTGATAACATGTTTTTTGTGCTTTTCGATTATGATTCGAACTGGGACAGGAGGTGACCGATCAAGTATTAAAGGACTGCTAATTAATAAAAGTTTAGGGTCTTTATTGTAAATTTACGACGTACCGCTGAATCAATCCTTCCTTTATAATTAAAGTAGAGAATAGTTTAAGTTTAAGGAGGTTAGCTAGGACCTTTTAGAAAAAAATGGTTAAGTGAATTGGGGACTTCTGGGCCCGGCGGGGACGGACGACAACGGGCCTGGGAGATGCAGATGCAGGGCTGGCGGTCCTGCGCTCGCGTGTGCGGCGTGCCCACACTACTGTAAAATGGATATATGGTTACCGGACAATCTTGGCATGGAGTTGCAGATTTGTTGTATATATATATATATATATATATATATGTCGATCGAGCTCATAGCATCAGTAGGTAATACGTCTCCATCGTAATGTACCTGCTGCGCGCGTACGTAATACGGGCGAACTGTCGCGAGTGGCACCCACACGAAACTTCAATCATCTTTTGTACGAAACATAAAAACACGAATATATACGTAGACATATTGAGATTAACAAAATCAATATAAAAGTCGTGTCGATGTACACGTCACCTATAACGAAAAATAGCGCTGATTAATTTCTAAAATAAATTTAAAAACATATGAATATTCGTGTTGAGTTAAAGCATGCTTGAAACTAAATAGACGAATTTTACCATAAAAACCTTATCTACGATGATAACCTCGCCGCCGATTACAGGATCAAACACGGAACAATGTCTTTTCGTAGGTCGTTGGCAAGTTGTTTTAGTGGAACTTTGCTTGTGGTGGCATCTGATCACCTCAATTCGAGTTCTTGACTCTTGACACTCAGCATTGATGTTGCATTTTTTCTAAACTCGTTTTAAAATTTAACGGACGTTTTAGTGATAGGCAATGTACCCGTCAACGACGAAGTGTATGTAATGGTTTGATCAATCTCAACATATGTTGATCCTCTTAGAGATACTAATAAGATAAATTTACCTACATATATTCATAGAAATAAGTATCCACGTCTAAAAAACTCCCTAATTGCCCTTAGGCTATCTATTGAAGTTCGCTGAACCAGACTAAGCCTTTGATTTTTTCCCCGTCGTCCCATCCTCTCGGCGAAATAGCCATTATCATCCTTCAACTATAAACTGAGGCTCAATTTCGTCCTTGAAATATTAAATTGGTCAACTTTCTCCCATGACTGAATTTTGTCCTTTGTCCTACGTGTTGTGCTATGTTGTGCGCCTCGTCTGCATGCAGTCTAATTCATCCAATCAATTAGAGTTTGTAAAATACATTTTCTACCTTGTTTATCTGATATCCACATCCACATGAGGTTTATAATTATTTTTATCTATCTTGACTGAAAAAATGGTATGATTTCACTACAATTTACTTGCCAATAGGTAAAATAGTGGGACTACCAGAGGAAAAAAAATGAGATGTGGCTCTCATCATTGGTATAATATGAAAAGGGTAGTGTGATAAAAGAGTCACACCAAGCTCACTTGAAACCCTAATTGAATGGATAATGACATGACATGCCAACATGGCACGATACATAAGACAAAGGATGAAATTGTGCTCTGCATGAACGTTTAAGAATTGAAACGAGCATTTCAGTAATTTAGAAAGGAAATGGAGCCTATAGTTCAAAAAACTAAAACCGCTATATTTCGCCCATCCTATCCATGTTATCGGCTAGAAGCGACGCCACCCTCGTTGCCGACGCAGCGGTTCCCCAACGCCCCATCGCAGAAGCCCACGACGCGACACCCACCAAGCGCCACAAGCCCCCACCTGCCACAATCCCGACATTGGCTGGCCACATGATCGCTTGAAAAATAAGGACGAAGAATCTAATCCACGCTGTATTTTTTTTTCACAATGGACATACCTGAATTTCATTTCAGATTGGTAACGAAATTACAAGAATAGTTTCGCCTAGTTTTGCGATTTCTCGACGATTACTTACCACTATCAATGACTCTACATTGAGGGTAAATCATTAACAGTAAAAAACTACTCAACTACCAGACTCTCAGCTGACAAGATCAAGAACAAAAGAAAACACTGCGCGTTTGGATTTAGCCAAAGTGTGCCCAGCCAAATCACGGGCGGACCAAATATTTGGCGAGCTATTTTGCCGCCGTTGCTTTGGCCAACATTGGCGAGAAAAAGAACGTGCAAATGCAGGGGAGCGTTGGCGAGCCAATGAATTGGCGTCCATCCAAACATTCAAGGCTGGTAGGGTCAACTACCAAATAATTGGTTTGGCTGCCGTTGGTAGTAATCCAAACAAACCCTAGACCTGAGCCAACTCTCACTATAAATGGCTAAAGCAGCACCAAAGTAAGTTGCAACTCTCCAGCATTTGGCAAGGCTTTCTTCACCGCACAACTCAGACCTCCTTGTCACTGCAATATGACCACTCTGATGTCACCTTGGCTAGCCCCCCAGGGTGAAAATGCAGGGCTGCATCCTTTAGCATTCCAGCTCCCTCCTCCAGCATCGCCTTGTCATCTCCCGCATGCAAACCTGCCTAGTAAGAAATAAAAGAGGAGGCCAAGCAAACAATTTCAGTTAGAGATTTAATCATATCTTTTTCTCAAAGCATATACTTTCCAAATTGCCCAAACAATGGCAGCTAGGCCAACCATGAAGATTTTTTTTCCTTTTGTGGTAAATATGTTTTAATCCAGATCCAGTATTGATCAAAGGAAACTGGTCTGATATGAGCTCCTTTGTGGTCCACGGCTCCACGCTGTATTTACTCTGGTTTTATTTCTTTTTTCAGGTGATTATGCCTACAAGTGGGTTGGAAACCAAACTATACCTACACCATCCCATTTTCATGAGTGAAATTATATGAATCCACTCCACCCCAAACCACCACCACCACACACCAATCCAACCCAAACCACCACCACCACACACCAATCCAACCCAAACCACCACCACCACACACCAATCCAACCCACCCAACCCAAACATTTGAACTCATAATGTAATAACTATTAGCTAAACTATGGTTACAACCCAATAAAAACCCGTTTTTTTTAAAAAAATTATAATATAGATTCTTCTCACACTGCTTTGCACAAAGGAGCTGACAGGTATACTGAGTCATCTCCAATAAATTTCGGTCAATTTCGATAAAATTTTATAGTGTGAACACGAGGTTTTAATTCCAGGGTCCGGCTCTTGACATGGGGCCCACGTGTAGGTCTAGCAACACTGTTTTGCACAGAGGAGCTGCCAGGCATACTGAGTCATTTCCAACAAATTTTGATCAATTTCTATAAAATTTTATAGTGTGAACGCGATGTTTTAATTCCAGGGTCTGGCTCTTGACATGGGGTCCACGTGTAGGTCTAGCCACACTGCTTTGCACAGAGTAGCTGCCAGTTATACTGAGTCATCTCCAACAAATTTCAGTCAATTTCGATAAAATTTTATAGTGCGAACGCGAGATTTTAATTTCAGGGTCTAGCTCTACACAAAGTACCCATTTCACTCCAACCCAATTCAACCCAACCCGTATTTACAAAGAACCTACTCCACCCCACCTTATTAACTAATATAACCCATTTCAACTCACTCCAATACAGTCCACATCAAAATCCAACCCATTAAACCCATTTGAACCCAAACCGTTTGCAGGGCTACAGGTGATTGATTACTCTGGTTTTATAGGCCCTGTTTAGTACCCGGTCACATCATCAAACTTCTAAAAATTCTCTCTCCAAATTCATTATTCACCTATCACATCAAATCTCTCTCCTCATGCATGGAGTACTAAACGTGGGTAAATAAAAAAACTAGTTACATGGTTTTGATGTACACGACGAGACGAATCTTTTAAGCCCAGTTAGGTCATGGTAGGACAATGTTTATCACAAACAAACGAAAAGTGCTACAGTGTCCGACGTGACTTTTTCACTTTACTTTTTAACTTTTTTTCAGGAACTAAACACCCATGTTGACTCTACGATGCAAAATCATCATCCGTACAAGAGGACATCCCTGACAGGCTCAACTCTCATCGAATGGGCGTGACCGGGCACGTCCAGGTCACGCCAGCAGGCGTCGTCACCTTCGACCCGCGGCGGCCGATCAATCGGCCAATCCTACCCGTCCACTCCTCGCCCCCGATTGTTCCCGACACAAGCATCTCCACTGTGCGCGCGCCGCGACACCCGCGGCGACCAGTCGACGCCCGGGGCCTGGCCGATGGACGTGCCAAGGGCCGGACCCGTCGGGGCGCGGCGCCGCCCATGATGCGGCGAGCTGAGCGAGAGTGCGAGACACGACGCCGTACGGCTCGCTACCATAACAAGGGGTGTCCTGTACGCACGCGCCTGGCTTTACATGTTGCCATATACGTATATGCTGCCGCCAGCCGCCGTGCATGTGAAGTGATGCGATATGTATATAGGCTGCCTATACTGCGGGCCCCACTGTCGGTACGCTGCTCGGCGCTCCACTGTAGCCTGTAGCTTGGAATGGTACTGTCAACTGTGTGCTACAACTGGACTGATGGCTCGTTCGGCAGTTAGCTTTGGCTCGTCCTAAATGGTAAGAATGTTTAATTTGCCCGTTCTGCTAATTGGCTTAAGAATCCACCGTTCCATACCCTGAATTTTGGACTTCTGGTCTAGGAAACGGAGTGTGCAGAACGTATGGATGTTTGGAGGTCAGACTTCCTAATGTCAGATCCAATTTTATCAACTGTGTGTTGCCTTGTTCGTTTGGCTGGTGGCTGTGGTTTTTCTGAGAGAAAAACACTGCTGGTTGATTTGTGGCTGGTGGCTGGTGCTGGTTTCTGCTGAGAGAAGAACACTACTGACTGCCTGAAAACCATCCAGACGAACAGGGCTGTGTCGGGTCATGTTTGCACACGGGCAGAGCTTTCCTTATGGCCAAATGTGGTCATGCCCCCTGCTGCTAGAAGTTTTCTTCACAGCAAGCATTAAGTTTTACCTTGTAAGGATTATATGGTAATTAGTAGACCAAATGTCTCCTCTTGGGTCTTGCTGGCCCCATCTGGAATTGCCTCCAAGCTACGCCACTGCATTGGGACAAATGGAAGTAAGCTCTATTTCCAACAAATGATTATCTTTTTTTTTTGCGAACACAACAAATGATTATCAACGGAATTTTCTAATGCGAAATTCTTAGGGGTTTTCTTTTCCCTGCGAAGCACTTTAATTTTTTTATAAAAAAGGATATGCTTGGAATATTTGTATAGAGTTTCCTTCTCCTTAGATGATTCCAAGCATACCCTCAAATATCATGTTAATAAGAATCGAACACCAATGCAGAATGTATCTGTCTTCCAAGATATGTCCCCTAGCAAAAAAAAATGTGTTTTTTTCCTATAGATGATCCAAAAAAAACTTTTTTGTGTTTTCTGTACATATCAAAGTATATGTGACATCAAATATGGTTTCCCCTCTATTCTACATCTTCTCATTAAACCACGTGTTCCAAACAGCTCTATGATTAAGTACAAATAGTCTATAAACACAAATTTTGTTGGGATAAATAGCTACAAGAATGCACTAATTATAATCTCTCATCTTAAAATGGACACATTGTGCCAATGTATAGAACTCTAGCGGCTACCAACATTGTGCCAAATAATCATATTATTTGGAAGTCGAAGCTTCCGCTCAAAATTAAAATTTTTATGTGGTATATAATTAGAGGAGTAACCTTAACCAAGGACAATTTAGCAAGAAGCTAGGCGGTGGAAATAAAGTGTTTTATATTGTTTCTGCAACCTAAATGTGTCAATACAACACCTATTCTTTGACTGTTAAAATGCTAATTTCATTTGGAGCTTGGTACATGTTGTCTTTAACTTGTCACCTCCGTTAAATGTTAACCACATGTTAACTGATTGGTTACAAGGGGTGGGAAAGAAACTGAAAGTACCAGCCCTTGGTGGGTGCCTATGCAGTGTGCTGAGCAATTTGGTTAAGCCCAAACAATGGGATTTAACAAGTCACGGGTTTTACTTCTATGCAGGTGATTTTCAGAGGAGCACTCTAGATTTGTTTCCGGGCACAACTGCAACATGAAGACGAAAGACCCCAAATAAACTGGGGATGCTGTTTGCTTGAGACTTTGGTGATGGAGATTTTTGCTACTAATGACTGGATTTTTAATAACAGGCTTCCCTCGTTTTGATTTAAATCGATGGTTTTGTGGATCTCTTCTTGTTTGTTTAGTTGGACCCTACTTTTGTGTTTTTCGGAACAGCTATATGTATCAATCGATACAACTACTGGAATATTAATAAATATTTCCTTTTCTAAAAAAATGGACGCCGATAAAAGCTCCAACCAACGTATAAGCAACATAAATAATAATGATCACATCCACACCTGACACAAAGCTTTACACTAAAAAACCACATGGCCAAGTAGTCTTCTAAGTTCTAGAGGATTACGACACAACAAGACGTTTGTCAAGAAGCAAACTTATTGGCATCAACAATAATATTTTTTTAGGTCAGCATCGATAACAATCTAATAAGAGGTAGTGAGGTACGATAACAATAAAAAAATTACAAATTCTGCTGTCTTTGGTAACTAGTTTGTATTTAATTAATAAACCATGGGTCAAAATGCGCAAAATATAGAAGGCGTGTAGTTCCAAATCAAGTACCCTAAGGGCATCTCCAATATATAGAACCACCCCGGTTCTATATATTAGCCTCATAATGATTTGACCTCGTATGCTATATGTGCTGCAATGTATAGAACTAGAGGGTTGAATCTATAAATTGGACCCATGACCCTCTTCTCTCTCTTTCTCTCTCCCCCTCACTCCCATAGAACCAGGTCCTATACGAAAGAACCGGTTCATATATGGATTCAGGTCCATAGTATAAAGAACTAGGTTCTATAACCGCATTAAATGTATGGAACTGCCTTAGACCCACTCATTGCGGACGCCTTCCCCAATGCACCATCAAGTTTTTCAACTCAATCGAACGCCATTTCTCTACTCAGACTCATCGTCTACCAGGACAATTTTTTGTTAAAAACCCCAAATTAGCAAACCCACTCTAAATTCTAGTGCTATACTCAACTAATAATCCAAACTATCTCTTGACTAAATTGAAGTACTGTTTTAAATGTAGAATACGCTCACCGTGTTAGGTGTGCAGCTGCCATGAGACAACTTCCAATTATGAGTTTTTTATTTTAAATAAGACCACCAATTATGATGGGCCGGAGGACCAATCAGTACTGGAGAGTAGGACCGTGTTTAGATGTAAAATAGGGGTGGAGATTTGGGGGTTTGGGCCATCATTGCAATATTGTAGCATTTCGTTTGTGTGTGTGAAAAAAATTATCCAAAAATTAATTAATTAGGTTCAAAATGTTCGTCTCGCAGAGTACAACAAAACTGTGTAATTAGTTTTTAATTTATCTACATTTAGTATTTCATATATGTGCCGATATTTTGATGTGATGGGAATCTTTTTTTTCATAGTGAACTTTAGGGTGAGAATTTGGGATCTAAATAAGGCCATGTACGGTTTTCTTCTCTCCTCTATTCTTTCACATTGTCATGTACTCGTGTGTGTGTGTGTGTGTTTCTCTCTTCCTCTATCCCCTCTCACGCAAACGTTCGTTTTGACCATCTTCTCTTGATGAACCAAACGTAGTCATATTGCATGCACATGAGTCCAAGTCCATCCTGGCTGGTTCAATGCGAGCCAGGTTAAGCTGCTCAACAAAACCAATCGCGCCATTTGTTTCTCATATTCCCTCTCGCTTCTCTCCAGAGAAACGAGAAGACCGCTCCTTGGCGCCGGCCAAGAGCAACTACTAGATCTGCTGCCTCGGCAAAGAGCCAGATGAGGACGTGCACTAAAATCACCGGATCGAATCAGGCGGCCATGCTCGATCGACTCGCCCTCTCCGAGTCCCGGCCGACCTCCGCGTCGAGTCGCCGGAGAAAATGAGCGCGAGAAACGAGCCACGCCCCGACAGCCCCTCACAGCCCCCGGCGGGAAGGCCGATGATATTGATGCCGAGGACGTACATGCCCTGCATGCACGGGTACGACGTGGTACTGGCGCTTGCCGGTGACCCGACCGACCGGGCGCGGTCGTGAACTCGCGATGCGCCCCCGGCCCGCCTGTCCCGGAAGTGCCGGCGCGTGGGCGGCGGACGTACGGATCCGATCATCAGAGTCGTCGTGCCTGGTAGTGTGGATGCGGAGTAAGGTCGGATCGATTTATTAACGAAAAGAGTTAATAAAAATAAAAAGAAGCTAGTTCAGCTGGTTCGTTAACAGCTTAAACTGACTTGTTAGGTTTACAAGCTAGAGATAAGTTTGGCTTCAAAAAAAAAAGCTAGACATAAGTTTAAAATTATCATAATAATGTACACTAATATACTATAATCTATACTATAAAGATCCGGTTCTTTTTCAAAACACTACTCACATAAATAATCTCTACCCACCCTTCACAGAGGACCCATATATCAGGTCGGTGAAAAGTTTTTAGAAACAAGAAAAAAATAATGTTTCTAGGAGTTTTTGTTACTTTGGCATTACTTTTCTTAGTACCATGTAATTTAAAATAACCTCCATAATAATCGTAATATCATAAAGTCCAAACTACTACCTCATGTATGGACAATTGGATAACGTCCGGATAACCTTCAAGTATATTTGGGTTCATTTTACACCTATAAATATCTCAATCAGTCCAATCTACCCCTTCATCATATTTGTCTTTTTTGTTTTCATATACAAGTAGAGTTTTAAGTTAAATTTTTGTGGGATCATAGAGGACCACATAAAGTATTTTTTTAAAAAAAATAATATAAATTTTTCATCATTATTTTGAAGGGCTATAATATGTAATTATAAATTAATTATATGATATAAATTTTTTAATTTTTTTTAAAAAATACTTTATGCGGCTCTCTATCACCCCACTAAATTTTAACTTAAAGTATGGCTTATGTATGGAGAAGAAAATAAATCTTGTAAAGGTGTAGATTGAACCAAATGAGATAGTTGTGGGTGTAATATGAACCGAAACATGCTTTATAGATTATCCGGACTTTGTCCATTCTTGAGTATTGTAATTTGGACTTTTTCTCATTTAAAACCATATATATAATATACACAAGTAATAATTAATTAACAATTTACTCGTTAATATACTACGTCTTCTAATGAAACATGTAAAAACAGCTACTTGGCTTTTTAAAAATACATCAAGCTAAATAAGGTTTTGAGATTTTAGTCCACAGCTAGTCGTGCCCGGCCGGCCGGCTGGCCACCCGGCTGATCGAGATCGATGAGGGCAATAGCTTTATTGGTCGCGACATGTCTGGGAGACTGAGATGGACGGAGCGCGACCCGTCGTTCCTGTGCTGCGACAACGTCGTGTTCCTGTGCGCTTCTCTTTTTCTTTACCGCTAGTGTGTCGCGACTCGCTGCGAGTGGGAGTGTGCAATGCATCCATGCATCCTGGTGACCTGAACGGTTGAACCTGGTCGGTCGGTGTCGACGTCTAGACGATCGCTCTCGTTCCGTTCGTCCAACTGGCGCGCGTGCGTCATGCTGTTTGCCCGGTCGTGTCTGCCGGTCTCGAGACTTCTAGGTCACATGCGCGGGTTCATGCCTTCACGGCCCTCGGTCCGTTCGTAAAGCGCTGATTTCTGCGGAGAGAAAAATTGAGAGAAAAATATTACTGGCAATAAGCACCTACCTGTTCCATGAACCGATCGGTCGAGTTCCTTTGAAGTCTTCTGGACCTCCAGATTGTAGCCCATTGGCTATTGGGCACCACATACTGTTTGCTTTTGTTACTAGTGACAAGTAGAACTTCCAACTAGCCAAATTAGTTCAAACGTCTGACCTCGATTCAAGGACCGCTTAAAACTGCACCGGTGCAGTGGTACAATGTATATTCATTAAACCACAAGCCCATCGCATTTGTGGCCCGAGCTCATACAGACAATCTAAGAGGTCGAGCGAACAGAAAGAAACGTGATCTTCTTCACATCCTTCAACAGTCGGTATAAGTATACATAATAAAATTCATGGCCATCTCACTTTACAAAAAAAGAAGCTGGCCGGCCAACGGAAAATCAGGCCCATGGTAGATCACCATTCTGCGTGATCTGCCAGTTTTACCCAGTATAACACTCTGCTCTCAAGATAATACAACACACCTTCTATCCCCCGCATACACAATGTACGGCACATGTACAAAGATGGAACACGAAAGAATTACAATGGCTACTGACCTATCTATGCTCTGAACAAATCTGAACTGTATGGCGCCGCAACTCAAACCTGTATGAACTTGAAAAAAAATCCCGAGATGATGTGAGTCTTGTATCAACACTGACTCAAAAGTGGCTCTCAACTGAAAACATGCATAGTGGCTTTCTAAACTTGCCTTGCTGAGAAATCCAGTTATGACAGCTGTTGTGGAACCACCATGAAGGCCAAATCATGAGGCCGTAAGGCACTTTGAACTAGGTCTTGCACCGTTTTGTTTCGCCTACAAACATCTGAGATCTCTCCAAATCTATCTGTTATGGTATGGATACTAGACCCAGATGCAGCGTCAGATATAATGTTCAAGAAACGCAAACGTTCTGCATCTGTTAGGGCTTGTGGTGGTATAAGATTAATGCTCTCCCTTGCCCAATTCAGCATGTTCTCACCAAACGCTCTGCTAAGTGACAGCAGAACATAAGATACCTGCAAAATTTATGCAAAAGGATAAGGTCAATGGTCTGGTCGAGTTCAAGGCCAATATGATTGGTATTTGCATGTCAATTTTATCCACAATGGCCACTTGCATGCAACAGTGCAGTTAATGATTTCATGGCCTTGACCAAGACATTGAACAGACTGAACCAAGTTCAGTATAGTGTACATATGCCTATACGAGGGATGAAAATAAACAGAAATATGTGGAGCTAAGGAAATTAAAAGTAATGCGACTTATTTACACCTGGCATGGCACAAATGCAAAAACGACAAACTGTGGTTGTTTTCTCCATATTCTTACAATGATGAACAAATAGTGACTAAATACAATCCAAATGATGATTCAGCAAAGAACTGACATTCCAATCCAAATGTAGCTGTGTGGTTATTTCCCATAATTTTGTGACGAAACAATAAACATATGTTTTGACAATATTTTGGTTAAACAGTAGAGGTACAGTTTCCTCTTTGTATCAATTATTAATGAAAGTTTGGAAATAGAGGAGAATGTTGACCCATGCCTTTCCAGAAGCCATAATGTAGATCAAAAGAAAACACCCTATAAAACACGATCTTACAACATACCTCTTCCAAACGACCAGATGGCAGCGCCCCAGTTAAGGCAGCAATCATTATTCTAGTAAGGGTTGCACCACGCTGAAGTACGATTGTGTTAATAAATTCTCGGTAATTTCCCCCGTCAGGTGAGTTTGGAAGGTCAAAAACATCAGATAGAAACGACAATATCGATTTACAAGCTTCCCTGTTACATAAAAGTTAGGCAACAACATTAGACTTCAATGCTTAAAATAGAACGCAGGGGATAAAACCATCATTTTCATAGATTAAGTGTTTGAGCAAAACTGCTAGATGCTCAAATTTGGATCAACTCTGAAATGCTTTTGATATATAACAATAAGGGCCCGGTACATATAGAGCATGTGAGCCAACTCAAGCATCTGTCTTCATTAAATTTACTTTGTTTTCAGACCATTACCTGTGCTGTATAGTTATACCAGCCATTGCACAGTCAACCAATCTCTGAAACATTTCTGTAGGTACAAACAGATTGGGACAGTAACGAATACATCTTGATGCTAACAGATAGCAATCATCAGCTATATCCGGTCTAGCTGTAAAATCCTGAAAAATGTAGATAGTGCAATTCAGTCAACTTTTGCGGTTGCCAATATGTTTCACCTAGGAATGAAAAGCAATAATAATTACTTGAATTGTTCTGAGAAGTTGCACTGTATGGCTGAAAAGTATTTGTATCAAGTTAGTAAGATAACCCGCGCAAGATGTATCAGACCCAAATATCTGGAAAGAAAAGAACTGTCAGAAAGGGAAAAGATACAGTTCAAATTCATTACTTGACTCTCTGAAAAAATAAATCAACCTTGATAACTTCACTGGATAAGTAAAGGAAGCAAGACTGCTTGTGTTGTTGGTAAAGAGTTTGAATTTCTTCAAGCATTGCACCAATTGTCATTCCCATAGCCCTTCCACATGTCCTTACCTTCAGCCAGAAAAAAGCATGTCAACATGAGTCAGCAGAAAATGAACATCCAGAAGGTACTGAAAGATTTTTGTAATCTGCTTCAGTGCAATTCCTAGAAGTGAAAAGGCACAAATTTATAGCAAAACAAGGCTTATCTGCAATCTCCTACTCCATTATTATGGGCACAGCTTTATCAGTGCACAATAATAAATGAAAACGCAGTTTACAAAACCAAGAATTTCAAGTCATACAAACTACCTAACACAACTTTATGTCAAGCACCCTGGTGCATTGGGCATGTTAAACTGAAACTAGCAAGGCTATGCCATAGCCCATGCTCACGCTACTCAGGCAAGCATCAGACAGATTTTCATTGCGGTTTTCAGTTAAAAAGTTAAACCAAGGAACATCAGGAACCAGAATTATTCAAATTACACGTTTGATAAAAGATAATTGTTCTAGAATGCATTCCTGATAGTACTTTCATCATATTTGAGCAGAAATTATATTAAAAAATTGATATCTATGCATAAATAAATCATAAACTTACAGCAAATTTGCAAGATCGGCATATTGACTCCATGGTACGTGTATCCCATGCTCGCCTGTGCATAGGAGTAGTTTTATAAAGGAGTTGACAAGACCATTAATGTATGTAACCTACTAGATCTGCTGCCTCGGCAAAGAGCCAGATGAGGACGTGCACTAAAATCACCGGATCGAATCAGGCGGCCATGCTCGATCGACTCGCCCTCTCCGAGTCCCGGCCGACCTCCGCGTCGAGTCGCCGGAGAAAATGAGCGCGAGAAACGAGCCACGCCCCGACAGCCCCTCACAGCCCCCGGCGGGAAGGCCGATGATATTGATGCCGAGGACGTACATGCCCTGCATGCACGGGTACGACGTGGTACTGGCGCTTGCCGGTGACCCGACCGACCGGGCGCGGTCGTGAACTCGCGATGCGCCCCCGGCCCGCCTGTCCCGGAAGTGCCGGCGCGTGGGCGGCGGACGTACGGATCCGATCATCAGAGTCGTCGTGCCTGGTAGTGTGGATGCGGAGTAAGGTCGGATCGATTTATTAACGAAAAGAGTTAATAAAAATAAAAAGAAGCTAGTTCAGCTGGTTCGTTAACAGCTTAAACTGACTTGTTAGGTTTACAAGCTAGAGATAAGTTTGGCTTCAAAAAAAAAAGCTAGACATAAGTTTAAAATTATCATAATAATGTACACTAATATACTATAATCTATCCTATAAAGATCCGGTTCTTTTTCAAAACACTACTCACATAAATAATCTCTACCCACCCTTCACAGAGGACCCATATATCAGGTCGGTGAAAAGTTTTTAGAAACAAGAAAAAAATAATGTTTCTAGGAGTTTTTGTTACTTTGGCATTACTTTTCTTAGTACCATGTAATTTAAAGGGTGAACACGAGGTTTTAATTCCAGGGTCCGGCTCTTGACATGGGGCTCTGAAAGGACCAACACTAGGCCTAGAGGGGGGGTGTCAGCAGGTCGGATGATCGGACATAGTCTCGGATCTTCCGGCCATGAAGATCCGACACTGTACAGGATCTTCCGACTGGGACAGAATACCGGAAGATCCGATGATAAGCAGGATCTTCCGACAGGCAATTCAAGTACACTTCGAGATTTGAAATCTAATGACCTTTAGACAATTCCACTTGAATACAAAGCTCACAAATGATGTAAGGAACCTTCTATATATGATCAATATCAGAGTATAGCCACAAATAAGTAGATCGGGACAAATCAAGATATAGAAACAATATGAACAAGAATGAAAGTGGAGACAAAGGATATTCTTCCGAAGTTCACTCCACAAAGGAGCTACGTCTCCGTTGAGATGCTCACAAAGAGCCGGGCTGTCACACTAACCCAAGTCTCTCCCAATCAACCACAAAGGAGGATTGAGTTACTTACTATGTGCTCCCACGAAGAGAGAGGGTAATACAAACTTCCGCTCCTCGTGTTCTTAAAAAAAATGGTAGCCTCGGCGCGGCAGTACCTTGTCACAGTGACTCTCATGAGGCGTAGCGCTGAACGGATTCTTGGCGCAAGCGGACCTTGGATGTGGGTAATCTCTGCACGCCACCTGCAATGCAATACCACATCAGGGACCGTACAATTCAGATCGACGGATCAACCTTTCATCACAAAATCAGAAAGACCAAACATTTGAGATGGACGCCTCGAACTTTCATCCGCGCCACAGGACAAAACGAAAACAGAGCCCATGTTCTGGAGCTTGGTCGCGCGCGTACCTTGCCCCGCTCGGCGACGACCGCGATTTCGTCATTGGCGGCGGCGGGGGAGGGTGCCACCTCTTTGGTGGCCGAGAGGGGATCTC
This sequence comes from Echinochloa crus-galli, assembly GCA_900205405.1. Lineage (NCBI taxonomy): Eukaryota > Viridiplantae > Streptophyta > Magnoliopsida > Poales > Poaceae > Echinochloa > Echinochloa crus-galli. Next base: position 370,624 of record OAMR01000256.1, read on the forward strand.
CAGCGAGGATCTCGCAGTCGTCGTCGAGGCGCTGCTTCTGCCTCGGGGTCCACATTTCGATCTCGTCGTCGATGACGAACGGCGTCGGCGCGGGCCTCTTCTGCGCCTTCTTCTTCGAGCCGTTGCTCCCCTTGGAGCCGACCCCCACGGAGGGGTCTGGGGACGACGGGATGTCGATCACAATCGGCGCCGGCGACACCGCCGCCGCCGCCGTGGGGCCCTTCGCAGCCGTATCCGTCGCCCCCGCGGACGCCGACTTCCTGGCCTTGGCGGCCGTCACGGTCGCCGCCGGG